>JARHVA010004671.1:280000-357500 GCA_037957365.1 Torreya grandis
AAATAGTGTTTTGTTTGAGTTTTAAAAATAATTTACTTGTTATAAATATATTTATCACACTTGTGCTTATTTATTTCCATATTATTAAACCTATATACATTATTATCCTTATCAAATTTAGGGCTAAAATTTTGTGAAAGAAACCATTGGAATCAAAACCATAGGTGGCTTAGTGTTTTTTATTTCTTACTTTTTGATTGATGTACCTTGTTAGTGCCCCAAATTACACTGAAGCAATTGAGCCCTTTCTAAGTATAAATGCCTATGTTATTTGGCCCATTTCCTATTTCAAGTGTTCATCATAGGTCAAGAGTCCTATAGTAGATTAAATAACTTTAATATTTTATCCTAGAAGTAATTTCTTTATGGAGTTAGTGTAAGACATTAGACAAGTTTCTTTCCTGATTCAATAAGTCATTTCCAAGATAATGTTTAGGGTCCAAATTTACCTAAATGCTTGAAGAACTTCATAATGAAGAAATATAGGTTGCAAGTCTAATGGAGTCCATTTGAAATGGATAATGTCTGGGTTATAAGATTTCATGTTAATTTGGTCTTTAGTATCCTTTGGTCTGTTAAAAGCCAAGTTGAATTCTAGTCTAAGCATCTTAAAACCCTTGATCTAATTGACCTAGGTTATCCCTTTGATTTAAATTCAAATTTTGTAGGAGTAATTTATACAGGAACTCTTTAAATATGCCATGGAATTAGTTTAATTTATATACTAATGTTTAGTCATGTTTATTAACATGACTAAACCTTAGTCTAGAATTCATAGTTGGTCACTTTTATATCTTTTGGTCATTGGTCCCTTTTATATATTACAATGGTCTAACAAAATATTTCTTCCTTTGTTATAAACTTAGATTAAATTCCTATCCTAAAGATCCTATCATATTTATTAGTGTGACAAAACCTTAGGCTAAAAATTTATACTAAGTAATTTATTCCCCAAACTCTAACTTAATTATTTTTGTGTTAATTTGGATCCAATCACATCCAACCTATCAAATCAAATTGAATGGTGCATGTTAACTTAGGGAAAGATGATCTGATGGTGTGTGATAAATGTTAAAAAGTTAAAAGGACTTAAGTTGATCACAAGATTGATAAGTGTCAAGATCTCAAGAAAAAATAACAGATGTGATGGTGAGTGGAGGTCATCAAGTCAAAGATACTCTAAATGGATGTGAGAAGGACAAGTGTCTTAATCTCAGTGATTAACCAATCAAATTGATAGTTCACAATTGATCGTGCATCCAATAGATTAATGATGCAAATGAGATAAGACTTTTCAAAGGGTTCAAGTTGAATACTATAGTGACATGTGTCACAACCATGATGAACTAGATATAGATCAATGGTCAGCATTCGATCCTAGGTTTAAGGGATAAATGAAGTGCATTTGATCTAAGAAAATGAGGTTAATGGTGTGAGATGAAGGTAGACATTTGAACAGATCTCAAAGTGACTATAGAAGTGACAAGTGTCAAGCCCACAACTAATGATTTAAATCTCAAGCATATTTTGAAGATCCAATAGTTTAACATATCCATAGATATATTAAGAGGCTACCATGTGGTATGGAAACATCTAATCAATTGATAATATTTGTAAAGTACATAGGGAACCTATGGATTTGCCAAGTGGTAGGATCTTGGAGGCCCAAATCAAGATCAATGACCCATAATGAAGTCAAGGCTTGAAGACTTCTTAAAATATTGATGGTGCATATTTGATCTAGCTTCGAGACTACATGAGAAAGTGATACGTGTATAGGATGGAGCCAATTAAGTGGATTAGAAAAATTTAAACCCCTAAATGCTTAGTTGGATCTAATATGGTGTGCTACATGTCAATATTTAGTTTTAAAGGCTAAAATTGATGGTTCCTTTATGGATGGACAAGATTTCAAAGTGCATAAGAAAGTATGTGGGCCATTTCAAATCATATTTTCCAAATGGCCATAGATCATTTTTTGTTTCTACCATAACCAAAGCATTCCCATGCCATCATTGCAAGAGTAGGTTGTTCCATGGTATGCATAAGAGGATACGTAGTTGTCCAGGAGGTTCCAACTATGAAAACAAGTGGTCAAGGGTATCTCCAGGTAGTTACACATGAGGACAAAGTTTTTTCAACCTCCACCACAATATTTCACCTTTTAGATCATGTAAAAAGGCATATCCAGTCAAGAAATCAAAGGGTTTGTTACAAATATTCATCATTCCTTGTAGAGGCAGTTAGAGCAATGATTTTTCTTGAAAATAGATGAATATTTTAGGCATGGAAAGGAATATTTTCTATATGAGAGCATCTTAGTAGAATTTAAAGGGATACTTTGTAATTTTTCAAATTGCAACCCACAATCCTAGATTTGAAAAGGGTACAAAATGTATAAATAAGAGGTTTTGTCCTCTATTCAAGGGGGATCATTATTTTTGGTTATTCATTTTTATCTAAGTCTAGGTTCTACAAAATTTTTGGGGTCAACTCTATGTGTAGATTTTGTCTCCTTGGATAAGGTGGTTTCAAGTACACATCCATTAGCAAGCTCTAAGAGCATGTTTATGTCTCCCCTATCCAACATGGAGAAATCTCACCATGTTTGTCCCCATAGAAGCATTTTGAAAAAATTGATGTATGTAATATCTCTTTTCAAATTAATGAAAATGCTTGTGGTTCTTTGTTATTTCCTATTGATAAAGTGCATCAATTTGCTTTACAAGTTATGTTGATTGGACATTTGGGTTTCTGTTCATTATTGGTTATCATTTTAAGCATAGATCTAAATTATAAACCCTTTTTGCACATCTTTAGGATACATTATTTAAAACTTGTTAAGGAACCCTAGGTTTACAGATTAGATAGGGAAAAGTGTTTGAAAGTTTAGTTTCAGTGTATGTTCTATGTCTTTCAAGGATCATTTGGTATGTCCCATTAGCTTTCTTATGAGTTTTTGATACATCTTTACAAAGGAATATTGCCATGAATATTGCAAGATGCCTTGATTTTTGAAAACCACCAGCACACCACCACTCTTTTTATCTAACTTGTCCTACCCTATAAAAAATACACCCTTTGCATATTTCAAGTGTTATTTGCCTTGTAAGTGCATAAAATATTGTGTAATTAGCATGAGATTATAGTTTGTGATTTAAAGACCCAACACTATAATTTTCCATTCAACCCCTATTATTGAATTTTTTTTTGAATGAAGATTGAAGTCACTTTCCCATCTATCTTTAGTAGCTTATGTTTGGCCTAGAGAATTTTATCAGTCTATGTTATAACCCTTCCTAGATGGAATACAAAAGTTTAGTTTAGATTTGTGTTCCCTTGTGCAAATAATCTTCATGGAGGTTGAATTGTATAATCTATCCATGTGATCAAGTTACTCCATAGGTCCTCTCACCTTGGTTTAGGTAGAGCCAAAAGTAGCAAAGATCTTACCATACCCTTTGTTAGTGCCTCTCAATCAGTTTTTGCATTTGGTCCATTTTAGATTCCAATCTATCCCTGACTATAATGACATACTAGAGGGTTTTTCATCTTTGTTTGCCATTTCTACTCAACTATGCAAGGTCAAGTGAAAGAGGTGTATAACTAGGAATGAATACTTGACATCATTGTTAGGGATCAAATTGAAGTCCTAGTTACTTGTGTTTCTAGGGTTTCTTATAAAGAACTATAAGTATTTCATGTTAGGAATTTCTCTACTATTATTTTCTAGTTTTGGATTATCTTGACTGTCAACTCTACATCACTCCACTAGGGGACATGCTAGGAATTAAATATTTGATTATTTAACTTCTATTGAGTTTATTAAACAGATCCATTTGAATTACATGTTAGAATATGCTTTCTCCCCTTTTGGACATAATTCTAAATATTTCAATGTCTTTGCCTTTTCTCTCATCACTAAATTTAGCAAGTATGTTTTTAGCATGTATCACAATCAATGTGTTAACTGTTATATTCTAGAATTATGATTCTAGTGGTAACTCTAACTTTATTATCTTGTTTCAAGGAGGATTTTTACCTATTTTTAATATCTTAATTTTTGGATTTGAGTGCTTCTTACTTGCAAATATAGAATGATTGAGATCATCCTTCAAAGGTGACCCATCCAAGAAACTTGTCTCGACCCTAAGTACTCATAAAAGAAGAGGGAGACAAGTTTAGAGGCCTATTAAAGGGCAAAGTTTATTTTCTAAATAGTGTCCTAATTACCAAGATCCTAATAATATTGAAATTTTTTTTGAACTTCACATTGCTGAGGACTTTCATAGATATTTTAGTCTAAAACTTATAGTCCTATCTATTATCCATCTCCTTCTCAACCACCTAAATTCCCTCCCAAGCTTGATCCTATAAGTTTCCCTCATTCACCCCCTCACATCCCTTTTCCAATTTTTATTGAACCTTCAATTGAACCAATGAAGAAGCATAGGGACCCAAATGAGAATGAACATCTTATATGCAACATTCCTAGATTTAGATCTATAAATTTTGATAACATAGAAGTTTATCCTAATGAAGTAATAAAATGTCTTTCAATGTTTCAAGGGAACAATTTAGTGAGTGGTGATGAACACTTGAGATATTTTTACAATATTATTGAATATTTTGAGGTTGGGCATGAGGATGTGTGCATTAAGTTATTTGTACACATGCTAGAGGAAGATGCTTATGAATCATTTGATTCTCTTTCCCATGGATGCATTAATTCATTGGAATAAATGAATAATGTTATCAAAATTTAGTATGGTGATATATTTTTTGCAAGGTTCCTTTTGGATAAGTTTGAAAACATAAAGAATAACCCTAATGAGTGTGTGTAAGAATTTAACACATTGTTCAACAAAGCTATGATGCAGCTACCTAAGAATATAAGGCCTAATGATACAATTTGTGATGCCTTTGATAAGAAGGCTATGTATTACTTATGGAACAAGGCTCCCATAAACTTATGGTTGGAATTCAATATGGCCATCCAAATTGAAAACAACATAAAGGCCATGGGAAAGCCCATGAACAAGCAGGATAATGTGAAGTTGATCAATCTTGGAAAAATCATAGTCTACTAAGAATTCTAATCTTGAGGAGATGGTTAAGAATCTAGCCTCTACTCTCAAAGATATGTCATACAAGCTTGTCAGGGCTAAGAAGGGGGTCCCTCATATGTCAACCAATCAAGAGAGGAATCCAATTCTAAATCAAGCACAAAGGGGGCCTACTTTCCATAATTGAGATAATGATAGAGGAAAGAGGCCTACACATAATGAAATAATATATATACTTCAAAATAGAGGGGATATGAAAGATGTGCCTTATCTGTTAAACACCAAAGTAAATATGGTAGGTTGTGATATTGATGTTGATTGGTGTGACAAGTGATTCCTTCCACATCCTCCATGTGATACAACTAAACTGATTGATGAAGATGTAGATGAACTAAAGTCTGCATCATCTGGTGATGAGATTATGATGTTTAATTGTTAAAGTCCCTGAAGCAAGATATCTGCTTCCATATAATTGATGAGTGCTATTACTATTGATTAGTTTTGGAGTATGGTACAAAAGGTATGTGTCCTAACTTGCAAATTTGTTTGTGATATTAATATGGTATAGGCATATGAACTACCTATATATGATTTTGAATTTTTAAGATCAATGATGATTAAAAAATATGATGGTGGAGTTTTATCAATTGAGGATAGGAATCTACTAATTAATTTAAAAACTATCCAAGAGAAGGAACACAAATTGAGAAGTAGGCAACTAGTTGCTGCTCCTCAAGACACCACCACTACAAATTCAAGGGTATGGGATGCAAGTAATAAAGATAATAAAAATAAAATAGTTCCTCATACTTCCAAACTAGTTTCCATTTCCCAAGTTTCTAAGCTTAGAGATACTCCTGCTAAAAATAAAGTACATTTGATATCTAGTATTCCTAAGAGTGTAAATTATGATAAATGAAATCCACCATTGAAGGCTGCTAATAAGCATGCAAATCCACCCTAGCCTACTCCACTTCAGACCTTAAGTGATTACATTTTAGTTGAATGTGTTTTTAACCTTCCACCAATCAATTCTCTTCCTCAGTATAGTATATGTGATATGGCCCATGTGTTGAGCCAACTGAAATCACCATGCCACTTGTTGAATTATTAAGATTAATTGAGCATAGGAAGAGGGAATTTTAATACTTGGAATTTGATGAGAATTCAACTAAAAATGAAATTTATTTACCCCAAACACCCAAAAAAGTAATGAATAATCTAAAGAGGTTGTTGAAATTGCTCTGGAAGTCTATTTGGGGAATACATTAGTAAAGAGTCAGCTGGATGTGGATCTATTTTTATACAACCCTATTGATCAATGGTCTTATTGTCTACAATTGCATTTTGATTCTAGTGCTTCTTACAATGTAATGCCCCTGGGTATCTTAATTGAGCATGGAGATAAGGTTACATCAGCCTTTAGAAAGTTTTATGGTATGGACTCATGATAAGTTCCAATTGTTAGACAAGTCAAGGGGTTGGTAGTGTAGTTAGTAGTGCATCCAGGTAAGTATTTGAATATGGACAATGGTAGTTATGGGATACCCACCTAAGTGGGGCATAATATTTTCACATAAATAGGATATTAACATGGGTGAAAGTGTAAAAATAGACCTTTCCTACACCACCGTTTCATTAGAGGGTAAGATGGCTAAACATTACATAAATTTGAAGATGCTAAATGTAATTGAAGGTCCAAAACATGCTAAAAATGAGGTTTTGTACACAAATTTTGGGTTTGGGAACTTGATTGGGAATGTTAACACTAATTAAAAACCTACTACTCTTGATGTTGAACCTGATAGCAAAGGTACAATTTGAAAGGTGTGTTTTGATGCAGCTTGCTCCAATCTTAGAAATGGAATAGGGGTTGTATTCTATGCCCCAATGATAAGTGTTTCAATTTTTATTTTTAGATGTCCATTGAGTGCAATAATAATAATTCTAAGTATGAGGCAATCTTTCTTGGTTTATAGATTGTCCATGAACATGGAATTAAATGCTTGATTACCAAGGGTGAATCTGAGCTAGTGGTAAAGCAAGTTTGCAATGCTTACACCACCAAAAATAAAAGGTTGAAATAATATCAAAATGTTATCTAGCATTTTATTGAATTATTTGATGCATTCAATATTTGTTATCATGATAGAAATTTTAATGAAGAAGTTGAAAAACTTGCAAGGTTAGGTTCTCAATTTGAAATTGTAAATACAAGCCCTCATTGTTAGTATCAAGTGGAGGTACTTGTTAGGCCTTCAATCCTAGAAAATGTTCATCACTAGAAGGTGTTTGATGATGATGAACAAATTAAGAGGTTTCTAAATTATGAAGCTGAGTTCCATGATCATCTCATGACTTGGAATCTATGGTTTAGGTTTGTGATGGAAAAGAAACCTTGTTTAGGAGGGACATTATCTAACTAAAGACAAACACACTTCCTAGAGGATTGGTAAGTTTAGAAGCATATTTTGGTGGAGAAGATAGAATAAAGACTCCAGACTCATTTATTTCAAAGGATGTGATTGAGTGTAATTTGGGTTCTCATTAGAATCCTAGGAAGGTTTGGCTGGGTACTCACCTATGTGTAGCTAAGAAGCAAGTTTACATGCAATTGCTAAAAAAGTACAATGATTATTTAGCATGGGCTTATTTTGAGTTGAAAGTGTATAGGGAATACTTATTCCAACATGTCATCCAATTATAACCTGATAGCAAGCCTTTCAGACATAAACAAAGACATATTAACCCCATCTTAGCCACTAAGATGTAGGATGAGTTAAAGAATCTAAAGGATGGTGATATTATTCAACCCATCAAGTATTCATCATGGGTTACAAATTTAGTCCCTATGAGAAAGAAAAATGGTGACATCTTCTTGTGTGTGGATTTTTGAATTTTGAATAAATCTTCTTTGAAAGATAATTATACCCTACTTAATATGGACAAATTGTTGTAAAGCATTATAAGATTAGAGATGTTGTCTACTTTAGATGGCTTCTTGGGATATAATCAGGTTATAGTGAAGGAATCTGAGAGACCTAAGACTACATGTATAACACCTTGGGGGAATATATATATATATATATATATATATATATATATATATATATATATATATATATATATATATATATATATATATATATATGAGGATGCCTTTCAGGTTAATGAATGTTGATGCAATGTTTCAGCGAGCTATGGATGTTGATTTTTTAGGGGTGATTAACAAGTTTATAGTTGTGTAATAGAATGATATTACTATGTACTCCAATAATAGAGAAGAACATTTATAGCATATAGAAAAAGTGTTGATTAGATGTAGGGAGTTTGGCATTTTGCTCAATATAAAGAAATGTCACTTCGAAGAATAAAAGGCCAAGTTATTGGGAGATAAAGTATCCAAGGATAGTGTCATGATTGACCCTAAGAGGGTATAAGCCATTGACAAAGTACCCATCCCACAATCCAAGAAGGGAATCAAGTCCTTTTTTGGATAAATTAGTTTTGTAATGAGGTTTGTGTCTAAATTTGAAGATATTACTTTTCTTATTATGTTGAAGAAGGACCAAGCCATCAGGTGGGAAAAGAAGCTCATGCAGGCATTCAATGACATCAAGGGAGCTTTAAAGTTTGCTCCTATTTTGGTTATCCTTGATTAAAATAAGACATTCTAGATATTCTCTTTTTCATCGTAAAATATTATTATTGCTACAAATGAATGAAGATGGTCATGAGTAGCCTATTGTTTTATTTGGAAAAGCTATGCAAGGTGATGAACTGAATTACACCATCATGGAAAAATAAGTCTTCACTCTCTTGAAGACTTTTAAAGCATTTAGACCTTATATTATGAGCTCAAAGACTTGTGCTTATGTTTTTCATACCATGGTGAATGACATTTTAACTCAGACTAAAGTATACAACAAGAGATGTAGGTGGGTCAACAAATTACAAGAGTATGAAATGGATATTCATACCACTAAGTTAGTGCAAGGGATGGGTCTAGAAAAGCTCATGGTTAAGACCAATTTGTAATTCATTAAAGTAATTACTTTTATTTTCAATGTTGATGATTCCTTAAGTCAATTTAACATGTCTCCATGGTATAAATACATTGTCTATTACTTGAAAAGTCCTAATTATCCTCTTGGCTTGGATAAGAATCAAAGGAGGACTCTTAAAATTATTTCCTAAAAGTACCTCTTGATTGAAAATGGACTATCAAGGAAGTATCTAGATGGGTTTATTCTAATATGTATGCTATAATAACAAACTGCTTACCTAATTAAATATTTTCACAATGGAGTATGCGATGTCCATTTTGCACCTAAAGTCATAGCTCATAAAATTTTGAGAGATGGTTATTGGTGGCCATTAATATTCAAATATGTTTCTCAAAAAGTTATAAAGTTGATAAATGTCAGCACTTTGTTGGTAGAATAAAAGCTTTAGGTTCTCTTCCTTTATAGATTGTGATAATTAAAGGCTCATTCAAACAATGGGGAATTGATTTAAATAGAGAAATTATTGATTCATCAAGTGTTAGACATAGATGGAGACTAGTAGCAACTTACTTATTTATAAAATGGGTTGAGGCGGTCCCTACAAAGAAGGATACACACCAGGTGGTTATGGTTTTTTTTCTAAATCTGATTATTTATAGATTTGGTGTTCTTGTCAAAGTTATTGTTGATAATGCCATGAGTTTCAAAGCTAAACCTTTAGTGGTATTATGCAAATATTATGGGATTTAATTGACATATAATTCTAATTCCTCAAGGAAATGGGCAAGCAGAATATAGTAACAAGAACTTACTCAATATCATTAGATGAACATTGGAAACAAATAATAAGAAGTGGGGTAAATAGGTGAAGTTTTCTTTGTATCATGACATGATCATGCTTAAGAGAGCTATAGGGAAAATCCATTTTGATTTTGTATATGGATCTCAATTAGTTTTGCCTATGAATTTATAGTTGACAACCTATCAACTCATGCAAAATTACAAGATGGTGAGAAAATCATCCACTATGAAAGCATGATGAACCAAATTATTGAGCTTGATTAAATTCAAAGACAAGATCATGGAAAACTTAAGTTTAAGGAAAATTTAAAGAAGATATTTGATAGTAAAGTAACTCTAAGAATGTTCTGAGTAGTGATATGGTTCTACTTTGGGACAACAGACATGAAGAGAAAGGAAATTATGGAAAATTTGATGCCTTGTGGATGGGTCCCTATTACATCGACTATCAGATTTAGGAACACACTTTTTTTGTGAGAGAAATAGATGGTGAAATAATAGAGTTGTCAGATAGTTATAGAAATCTAAAACACTTCCTTGATTAAGTCTACAATTATGTACATAATTATATAGTGTATAGTATTGCTATTTTGTTGCTCTGTCACCACTTTACTTTGGGCCTTGCTTGTATAGTTTCCTTTTGTGTTTTTATTGTGAATTCATTTTCAAGTCCTCTTGATCTATTTTTGTTAGTATGCCTTCTCTTTTAAGCTTCATGGGTCTTTATTGATATAAATTGACTAAGTGTTGACTTTGTGACCTAATGGATTATCACCTAGTCTTACATTCTAGGGTTCTTTGCACACCTATAGTGGGTGTATATCCTTGGGTGAGAAAAAGTGTTATCACCAAAATGTCACTCAAGAAATTGAGCCCTTTATAAGCATAAATTCCTAATTTATTTAGGCCACTTCCTATTTCAAGTGTTCATCAGAGGCCAAGTGTCTTGTAGTATATTAAATAACTTTATTTTTTGATCTTGGAAGTAGGTTATTTATGGAGTTATTTTAGGGCTTTAGATTAATTTTTTTCCTGATTTAACGAGTCTTTTCCAGATAGTGTTCAGGATCCAAATTCACCTAAATGCTTGAAAAACTTCACAATTCAACAATATAGGTTGTAGGTCTAATAGAGTCCATTTGGAATGGATAATGTCTGGGTTGCAAAATTTCATGTTAATTTGGTCTGTACTATCCTTTGGTCTATTAAAATCCAAGTTGAATTCATGTTTGAGCATCTTAAAACACTTGTTCCAATTGCCCTAGCTTAGGCCCTTTGATTTAAATTCAAATTTGGTGGAATAATTTATGCAAGAACACTTTAAATATGCCATGGACTTAGTTTATTTGGTCATGTTTATTAACATGACCAAACCTTAGTCTAAAATTCATATTTGGTCCCTTTTATATCTTGTGGCCCTTGGTACTTTTTATCTATTAACATGGTCTAACTAATGCTTGGTCTCTTTGTTATAAACTTAGCTTAAAGTCCTATCCTAAAACTCTTATCATATTCATTAGTGCAACAAAACCTTAGGATAAGACTTTATACTAAGTTATTTATTCCCTGAACTTTGAATTAATTATTTTCATGTTAATTTGGATCCAATCATGTCTAACCTAGCAGATCACAATCAAAAGGTGCATGTGAACTTGGGGAAAGATGATCCAATGGTGCATGATCAAAGAAAAAAAGTCAAAAGGACTTATGATGATCACAAGATCAATAAGTGTCAATATCTTAAGAAAATAACAATGGATCCAATGGTGAATAGAGGTTAGCAAGTCAAAGATCCTCCAAAGGGATGTGAGGAGGACAAGTGTCTTAATCTTGGTGAATGACCAAGAAAATTGATGGTTTGTGGTTGATCATGTAGTTAATAGATCAATGGCATGAATGAAATCATAGTTTTTAAAGGGTCTAGGTCAAATGTGGTAGTGACATGTCACAACCACAATGAACTAGATATATATCAATGGTCAACATTTGATCCTAGCTTTAAAGGATTAATGGAGAATGTTTGATCTAAGAAAATGAGATAAATGGTGTAAGATGAAGGTGGATATTTCAATGGATCTCAAAGTGAATGTCGAAGTGATAACTGTCAAGTCCATATCTCATGATTTAAAAATTGAGCATATTTTGAAGATCCAATGATGTGAGAAAAGAGTTGATAATTCAACAGGGATAGAGATCTAATTAGAGGTTGCCATGTGGTGTGATAATGTTTAAGAAATTGATACTATTTGAAAGGTACATAAGGAACCCATGGAAATACTAGGTGGTAGGATCTTAGAAGCCTAAATCAAGATCAATGACCCATGATGAAGTCAAGGCCCGAAGACTTCTTAAAAGATTGATGGTGCATATTTAATTCACCTTCAAAACTATATGAGAAAGCGACATGTATCTAGGTTTGAGCCAATTAAGTGGCTTAGTATTTTTTAAACCCCATAAATGCCTAATTGGATCTGATGTGGCATGCCACGTGTAAATATGCATTAATTTTTGGTTTTAAATGATAAAATTGATGGTTCCTTCATGGACAGATAAGAATTCAAAGTGAAAAAGAAGGTCTATGGACCATTCTAAAGCATATTTTCCAAATGGTCATGGGTTGTTTTTTGTTTCTAACACAACCAGAGAATTCTCATGCCATCATTACAAGAGAAAGTTATTCCATGGTGTGCATAAGAGGAAAGGAAACTATCTAGGAGGTTCCATCTATGCAAGTAAGTGGTTAAGGGCATCTCTAGTTAGTTACACATGAGGACAAAGTTTATTCAGCCTCCACCAAAAAATTTGACCTTCCAGATCATTTAAAAAGGCATCTCCAATGAAGACATCAAATGGGTTATTGAAAATATTCATCATTCATTATAGATTTAGTTATATCAAGGACTTTTCTTACAAATAGATGAAGATTTCAGTGGTAAGGAATATTTTCCAACTAGGAGCATCTTGGAAGAATTTGGAGGGCTGCTTTGTAATATTATAAATTTCAACCCACAATACCAAATGTGAAAAGGGTGGAAAATGTATAAATAGGAGGTTTTGCCCTTTATTCAAGGGGGTTCATTGTTGTTGGTTGTTCATTTTTCTCTAAATCTAGGTTTTGTATTTTTTTTGGGATTAACTAATGTGTGTAGATATTATCTCCCTTGCTAAGGTGATTATAAATGTATAGCCATTAGCAAGCTCTGAGAGCATGTTTATGTCTCCCCTATCCAACATGGAAAAATATCACCATGATTTTCCCCATGGTAGCATTTTGAAAAAAATTGATGGATGTAATATCTATTTTCAATTTAATGAAAATTCTTGTGGTTCTTTACTATTTCCCATTGATGAAGTATAGTAATGTATTTTTTAATTTATGTTGATTAGACATTTGGGTTTGTGTTCACTATTAGTTATCATTTTGAGCATAGATATAAATTATAAACCCTTTCTACATTATTTTAGGATACATTGTTGAAAAACTTGTTAGGGTAGCCTAGGTTTATGGATTTGATATGGAAAAGTGTTTGAAAGTTTAGTTTCAGTGTATGTTCTATGTCTTTCAAGGATGATTTGGTATGTCCAATTAGCTTTCCTATGAATATTTTTCTATATCTTTATGAAGGAATATTTTCATGAATACCACAAGATGCCTTGCTATTTTAAAACCACCTGCACACTACCACTCTTTGTAATTATCTATCTTGTCCTACGCTATCCCACCCTATAAATAATATACCCTTTGCATATTTCAAGTGTTATTTTCCCTGCAGGTGCACAAAATTTTATGTACCTAACATGTGCTTATAGTTTATGTTTTAAACACCCAACATTGTAGTTTTCTATTTAACCCATGTTGTTGAAAGTTCTTAAGAATGAATATTGTAGTTACTTTCCCATCTATCTTGAGTAGCTTATGTTTGGCCTAGAGCATTTTCTCATTCTATGTGATAACCCTTCCTAGGTGAGGTGAGCAAGTTTGGTTGTGTTTTGATCAAATTTGTGTTCCCTTATGCTAATAATCCCCATAGAGGTTGAATTGCAGAATCTCTCCATGTGAGCAAGATACCCCATAGGTTCTCTCACCTTGGTTTAAGTAGAGTCAGAAGTAGTAGGGAGCTGACCATACCCTTTGTCTATGAATCTTAGTCATTTTCTCTATTCGATCTATTCTAGATGCCAATCCCTCCCCATATATAATGACATACTAGTTGATTTTTCATCTTTGTTTTCCATTTATACTCCAGTGTGCAAGGTAGAGAGAAAGAGGTGTACAACTGGGAACCAACATAATTTATTTCCAATTCTAATTTTTTTATTCATATGCAATGGATAATGTTAAATGGATTTTTTTTTAAATGGAAGATAAATAAGCATTTTTTACTCATCTCAATAATAATAAGGGATTAATGGATGCATTTATGTATGTTACAAGAGATGAAATAATAAGCATGTTAAGTCTAAGGCTTCCTCAGCTAGTTATGGTGAATCCTGAGAGGGTGCTACAATTGATTCCATACCAATCAACCCCAAAACATTTGGTATGGGCATGGATTATTCATTCCAATGTTTGTTTCTTTAAACTAATATTGTTACATCTAATATGGTATTAACTATTGCTTCAACATAAATACTAGTTTCAATGCCTATGTTTATTCAAGCCATGTTTACATCTCCTTTGGTGACTGCACAAATTGGTAATTCAAATACAAATGGGCATATAGTTCAAAATATTATTTAATTTCAAAAACAACTTATAGGATAAGGTTATAAACATTGAACATAATGCTTTAAAGCCTCCTCATTCAATTGATTCACAATATATGTTATAGAAACCACTTGCACTTAAGATATATTTTCACCCTTTACCAACTCATTTTTTTGTACCTAATTTCACATTTTATGATGGAAATTTTGATACTAAGAAACATCTTTGATCCTCTTTATGGCATGTCTTTATTACTCCTCCAATGATAAAAGTTTGACTAAATTATTTCCAAAGAGCCTCAAGGATTATGCTTTGATGTGGTTCAGTGATTTAATTATCGAATATATGAAATCATTTTAACCTCTTACATATCATTTTTTTACAACACTTATCTATTAACATAAATGAAAAATGTCTCCTATGCCTAAATTAAAAAAATCAAACAAGGAACCAGTGAATATATCTTGAGGTACAAGACAATGTTGGCTAAAATGACCAATCCTATTGCAGATAAAAAACTTCAAGACATTTTAAATAAAAAATTTCTTGGTCCTTAAAATGATGCCATTGTATTAAAAAGTTTGTATTCTTTTGGTAACTTATTCCATGTTGTTTGGGAACTTTAAATGAAGCTTATTGATTGAAAAATATTAATTATGTAGCAAAAACATGGATTGATTTTGTATCAAATAAAAGTTTTACTATCAAACCAAGCTACAAGGTAAAACCTACAAAGGTAAAAAATGAAAAAAACTACCACATTTAATGAAATTTCAAAAAATCCTAATTGGTTTTTTTTATCCAATGCACCAAGGAGACAATTTTGAAGTTTAGTTGAGTCTATAGCCTCGTTACTTCTAAGGGTTATGGAGTGTCATATCATATCTCTCCCTCCACCTATAGAGGTTTGTATGAGTTGACCTATACGCAAAATATATGATGACAATTGTAATTGTGACTATCACTAAGGCTTTGGGCATTCTAAAAACATATGTTTTACCTTAAATCATAATATCCAAGACCTCATCTATGACCAAAATATTATATGATCATTCAAAGGAAATATGTTCACAACATGGTGATCATAAAAAAACAAAAAATATTTAAAAACCCTTTTTAGTACAATTAAATGAAAGATCTAGAAGTGAAAATGGTATATAATTGACATCATCCTCCATCACATTATGATCACCCACTATATGGGATCATTGGTACTTATATATGGTATACACTAACTATGGTTCAAGTACCTTCCATTACTTTTGATGACAATGTGATTTTGGATGATGATTCCAATCATCAGTCCTCATTCATTCGAGCATACATTGATCACCATACTATATGTAGTATTATGACTTATAATGGTGCTAGCAAAAATGTTTATACCATGCCATTATGTATTAATTTGGGTTATACTCATGATGATTTGTAACCTTATACCCAATTAGTCAGAGCATTTGATGGTACATCATAACATGGTTTTGGTGAGATTGACTTCCATTTTCATGTGGGTCCAACACATGTGGTTACACAATTCTCAGCTATACCTTACATGGGTGTTTTTGATATGTTATTTAGATGACATTGGATACACACACTTAATGTAATATCTTCTATAATATGGGTGTGTTAACTACCTTCATACCAATATGGAAATTACACATTTTGGTATTCCATATGAGTATCCACTTAAACAAGATAAATTTATACCTAGGTAGTTAATCATCAAACCCAATAAGGTTGATCCTCCATAAGAGGTAAGAATTAGGCAGCCCATTTTACTAGTAAACCAACACTTGAAAGATAATTATGGGTCAAATCATGATAGGCTATCCCACGTTTTGGCATAAAGAAGCCACATACACTTTCATCTTTGCCTAGAAATATATTGAGTTCAGGTCATTGGAATTAACCAACAAATATGATTTAGACTATATATATAAATGTCTAGTGCATATACATTTTTCCAAATTTTATAAAAATCATTCAGTATTTTTTAGGATTTAATTTTTAATTATTTTCTAGTTGGATAGTGGCACACAATATTATACTTTGACCCTTACATTAGATATACATAGTGGATTCCAAAAAATCCTAATATACTATGCAACATATTCAGTTATTCAGATATCCTAAACATGTTCTTATTACTTGAATTCCAAAGAAACCATAGAGCATACAATGATGGGTTCCATGAACCCCTATTCCTTTTGTTATTTCTTCAAGACCTCAGAGTCCTATAAGGTTAAATTACATAAGTGAGTCCCACTTGGCAGCCAAGTCCATCCAAATCTAAAAATGAAAAATGGGATTCATTCTAACCCCCGCCTATACCTTTTGCATGGGATTTAGAATAAATAGGGTCTGAATGAAGGGAGTTTGATTGAAGGTGGTCTGAACAAAGGGTTTCAAATGTTTTTTATATGCGTGTAATTAATTTAAATAAAGTATCCAATGAAATGTTTCATTTTGAGTGGGCTATAATGAAGGAGGTTATAATAAAGGGGGTTCATTCAAACCCCATTTTTAATAGCCACCTTCATTATAACTCTTTTTTTCTAACCCCATGTGGCATCAAATACTCACCCATTCAATTAGAAATCTACTTTGGCCTCAAATTACCACTTAAGATGATGCATATTAGGGTGAAAAATAAAATAAAAACATGTGGCTCCACATATAAATAAGTCTATTTATGATCTTTCTAATAATATGATTTTTTCAAAAAAAATATAATATTTTATATTTATTTTGATTTCTTTAGTAAAATATACTTATTTATAAAATAAAGTACCATATGTTTTGAGGCAATGGTAAAAACAGGAGACTATAGCCAATTTTTTAAAAAAAAATCATTGCAATCAAATTTAATGTCCTTGTTATAATGGTGAAAAATTATGTCCATTCACACACACACACACACACACACACGCACACACACACACACACACACACACACACACACACACACACACACACACACACACACACACACACACACACACATTAAGAGTCAATATTAACCACCTTGATCATTACAAATTTAATTAAAAATAAATTTTTATTCAAAAATTTTTAAAAAATGATCATCCACTACATCCATGCTTCTAGGAGTCTTTTCCAAGAAATCTTGACAAAATATTATGTTTTGAGAAAATTCTGAGAGGGAGAAATCAATCACTCAATAGGTACTTTTTTACATGAAACATACAAAATGTGTATTTAAGTATTCAAAAAATATATTTAAAAAGTAATAATAAATGTAATATACCCTTAAAATGTAACATTTCAGTATTTTACACTATTTTCACTCTTTATACAGTTAAGTCACTATTGTCTATACAAATTGAGATATGTTCACATTTTCACTTGTTGTTATCCCCTTTATAGAAAAAATTAGGACACACTATTATACATCAACTAGATTACACATACATAGAGTAAGCTTATAGTGCTAGATATTACACCTATACATGCTCAATAACAACATCACGAGTTAATTACACCAAGTTATAAGTGTGGAGTTACCTATGAGCATCCATTGGATGAGATCATATGGTAGTCATTTATTATATTCCATATATTCCAAAATTATTAAATAAATTCAAAAATACCAAAAATATTTGTCACATACTTATTTTAATAGCTCTTTGGCATCTATGTTTTTAGTTTCATGTTGGTGGATATCATATCATTTCTTTCTATATACATGTGTTTCAATCATATTTTGAGTGTGATAGAGGTATACATAGATACATGATATATGTGTATATGGATGTTGGGTCTTTCTTATTCTCATGTCACCAGTACTTTGAGGGAATCCACTTCTTTCATCATGATAGACATAGGTTATATCATTCCATTATCATTTTCCATTAGCATTCTTGATCTTATGTACTTACACATGCCTTATTCATGCTTATATATTTTGTAGTGTACTTTATATGTTATGCAATTAACATTTTCAGCTAACACATATATCTATGGACTAGTATGATATGATTATGTTAGTTGTTTATGTTCCATGCTTTTCATTTATGCACTTTCTTGAGTGTCTTTTCTTGATTGACCTTATCTTACTTTTTTGAGCATCTAAATATACTCCTCTATTTGTGGCCCTATGCTTATTTGCCTATTTTTGACATTTCAATATGTCATTGCTTATGGTATGGACATTTTAATATGTCATTCTTTTCCTTTGTATATATTTGACTAAGTCATGTCCCTTAGATTATGACACATTTTAACATGCCCCTTGTTTGAGGTCTACTTAGATCATTTCTTATTTTATATTATTTTTAGTGCTCTTATGTGTGTGCTTGATTGCTTGTTGAGTTTGTAATGTTATTATCTAGATATTTCCACGATATCTGTCATGCATGTTAGGAATCAGTGTGACCATATTCTACTCACTTCAATGATATATCTACCTAGACATTTTTTACCATATGTTATGTGGTTCAAACATAGTTTGTACAATTATCTTATCCTTGTGAGGCAAGGTAACCACAATTTTATAATTCTCTAACATCAAAGGGGGGTATATCAGTGGGGGCATACCATAGATGTATGGGCATATTATGGAAACATGTCTTCCACACTTGTTCAAATTCCAATAGTTATATGATTTAGATACACATTTGTGGTAGCATTTTATACATTAATACCATTTTTGTACCTAGGTTTTAGCATGACATATATATATGGTGCATATGTCATGTAAAAGGTACCTATTATTCAAAATGAAAAATAGTATTAGATTTCAAAACACTTCTATGGACTTTAGCATATTCAGGATGGAATTTTATGAAATGTATTGGGCCAATATACTATAATAGTTTATTCAATTTTGGGAAGGTTGAGGTGATTAAATCACCCAATATTGACAATTTTATAGGTTTCATTTTATTATATTATTTAACCTCACCAGATATATAGTGTAGGTTGACTTAGATCACTCATATTCATTAGGTTATAAGTATTATTGTGTTGCACAGTTGAGTTAAACACAACTACTAAATGGTAACTCACTTTTTTTACCAAGGTTGGGGGAATGTGCCTTCCAATATTTATATATATGCACTTTACAAATTTATATTTTTCCTAATATCAACTCCATGCTCATAATGAAACATCTTTTTCAAGTCAAATTTATGAAATGCAAGATGGTTGCATTGATACACAGGTGTACTCCTAACCTTTCCCCTTTTTATTTTAAATGTTTTAAATGCTTTCAAATTAATATTATACGCAATAAATATTTACTAACATGATCCTATTTGTAGGTCAATCACTAGTAAACCACTCAAGTTGGGATCACATAAATGAAAGGTTTAGATACTAAATATGAATTATATAACACCTTAGTATTATATATTTATAAAATATATATCATGATTGGAATCTACATTTAATAATACCTTATTATTAAAAAAAGTCTTGAATCCACTATCCATGTGCTTTATTGCTTTTCTCCTAGTCTGAACAATGATTATTATGATGAGGAGGCCTTATCTTACATGAAAAATTATTAAAACCTTATCACTATCTATCTCTATAAGTATCGGACATGTACATGTTTTACAACTTCGTAGACACTTGCACTCTAACCATATTCTTACATATATGGAAGTGTCATGTTGCTAAATAAGTGTCAAGTGCCCTAAAGTCATAACATTTTCAAATATAACGTGTCCTTATGGTCAGCCTAAGTGTTTTAGTGTGGGGTATTTTCTCAAAAGATTGGTATATATAGATGATCAATTATCTTTCATAACTCAGCTAGAAAATTCATACCCCTAACAAGGCCACTTACCAAAATCATTCAATAAATAATTCAAGTGATAAAATATTGTTGGAAATATTGTCATTGATGTCAAAGGTCTAGGATTATTGGTGATAAAGGCCCCATTGCATTTATTGATGTTTGTAATAGATATATCTTGGCTAATGTGAGTTAATATTTATTTAATATTAATGAATATATTTTTGGTTGCATATGAGACAAAATAAGGGCCCATGGAGAAGTCAAAGAGCCATGGGGTAAAGATAAAAGAAGGATGGGATGCATTTTCCCATGAAGAGTCATCTTGGGGAATTGTAAGAGTCACCAAGTGAAGACAAAAGAGGAAGGGCGTAATTTCTCATGAAGGGACACTTTGAGGAATATGAAAAGTCACCAAGATAAGGACAAAAGAGGGAAGGACGTTTTTTCTCATGAAGGGTCACCACATGACTTTTCAAAGGCAAGGATATGAAGGGTATACAAGTTTGGTTCCATTTTCCATGAGGATTGAAGGGTCACAAAGGGGGAAGGCCAAAGGTCATTTGGAAAGCTATAAATAAAGGCTTGAGAAGCCATTTGTAATATGAAAGAAAGAGGTTGATTTTATATTGTAATATCTAGCTTAGAAGAGCAATTGTCAGAGATGAATATGATTTGTATTTGTTATATATAGCTTAGAAGAGCAAAGGTGAGAGAAAGGAAAGAGATGCTGTAATGAACTATCATTTGTTGAGATAGTAACATTGAGAGATAGTTGTGTGGTATACATAAAGAGGTTGGTGCTCCTGTGGGTTGCTACTCATGAATAGTTGCTGGGTTGGTGCTCGACAAAGGGGTTGATGATCCTGTGGGTTAGTGCTCACGAATTGTTACTAGGTTGGTGCTTGGCAAAGGGGTTGGTGCTCCTATGGGTTGGTGCTCAGGAAAGGGGTTGGTGCTTTTGTGGGTTGGTGCTTAGTAAAGGGGTTGGTGCTCCTTTAAGTTGGTTTTTGTGAATATTTTTTGGGTTGGCGCTCATTCATATACTTGAGATTGTTCTCTATGGGTTTTCCCACATTGGGTTTCCACATTATATCTGGTGTCTCTCTGTAGCTTGTATGGTGTTTATTGTTTGAGTTTTATTACATATCTTGAATGTTTGATTAAGTGGAATTTGGTTAAAGGAAATTTTTATAAGATATATGATATACTAATTCACCCCCCTCTCAGTATATCCCGTGCTTAAAAATTGGTATCAAAGAATGTTTCTTCAGAAAGGGTTTAATAGTTTGAAGGTAGATCAAAGAAAAGCACAAGATGGCCAAGTAGCTAAAGAAGGAGAATCAAGAGTTGAAATCTATGGTTGAGGCTCTTAAAGAACAGGTGTGTATCTTGGATTCTATGTTGGATATAGAAGTAAAAGAAAGATATTTATTCAAGATCTTAAGAATCAGTTAGAGGTTACAAATTCAATTTTAACATCAAGATAAGAAGAGTGTAATTAGTTGAAGGCTGAATTAGGTTCTTTAAAGGATAATCATGAGAAGCTTATAATCAAGGTTGAGAAATATCATGAAATATTAGTCCAAGGAAAGAAGGATGCAAGTTTTGAAGGAAAATTAAAGAATCCAATCAGGCAGCCCGATGCTTTCAAGTTTTCAAATTCTTTTCATGGCCATTACTTTGTTTGTCATCATGTTGGTCATAGGGCAAGGCTTTGTATGAGGAGAAGCAATCATTCAAATGGAGATCTCAGTCACATTCATGAAAAAGGTATGGGAAATATTGTTTGCTTTTGTTGTCATAAGGTTGGCCATATTGCTAAATTATGTCAAAATAAAGTAAAGAGATATTCAAGGTATGTCAAAGGATATAGAGCCCCTAAAAAATGAGAAGAGTCAAATTCAGGTTTGGAAACCTAAAATAGTAAAGGTTGATCAGGTTGAGTTTAAGAGTGAGAATGAATTACTTGCTATAGTGGATAAAGAATTAGATAAGAAGGAAAGTGAAGAATCTCTTGTTATATTTGAGCATGAGCTTTATCAAGATAAGATAGTTGAAAAAGTTGAGAAGATGAAAAACATCATAAATGTTGAGGTTAGTAAGTCAAAAAAGTTAGACATGCTTAAACAGATTCTAAGAGAAAAACACAAGAAGATCAAGGAAGAAACAAAGGAGATGTGGGAATCTCCTGAGATTTGTTTCTAGGACCCTTTGTGTGGGGTGTCTCTTCTAGGTTTCAAGGAGACACTTTTAACAAAAATTGAAGCATGGTGGATGCTATTGGATCTTGGCTATATTGCATGACAAGAAGGTGAGTTGGCAGATTAATATGTATATCTTTTGATGGAATAGATTTTTGAAGAAAATTTTACACTGGTGTTAAGGTTTGAGGCTATTAGAATGATTCTTGCATATGCAGTGTTTAAAAATTTTAAAGCGTTTCAAATGATTATGGTTATAAGAAATTAGAATGTTGAAAAAGAGCTAATAGTTTTAGAAATAAAGAGAAGGATACTCATGCAAATTCAATCAAGAAGGATCAGAGTTTCAAAGATCCATTCATCAAGAAGAAGGTTCAGACATGTTCATGAGAAAAGAAATAACCTGAAGATTCTATGATGTTTTAGATAGATTTGCATGTAATAAATAAAGGTCAGCCATGGTTCGTTGATAGCAGATGTTCAAGGCATATGACAAGAGATAAGAGTAAAGAAGATCAATGGTGGCATAGTGAAATTCGAAGATAAAACCACTGCCAAGATATCCGAAAAAGGTACTTTAAGTTTGGATATTATTAGAACCAAAGCTAAGAATGTTTTGTAAGCATAATCTATTGAGTGTAAGTCAAATATGTGTTTAGGGATACACATTAAAGTTTTATGCAAAAGGTTGTGAGATTAGAAGAAAATATTCAAACAAGTTGATTGGAGATTCTCAAAGGATAGACAATGATTTATCAGATATCTTCTCAAAGGCACGATCAAAGGATACATTCAAAGATCTGCAAGAGGAGTTGGGAGTAATTTCTATTACTTCCTACCATTGATGTTTAAAATCAATTGAGGGGGAGCTAAGTGTTAGCTCTAGGTAGGCCCTTTGCCATTGATGTCAAAGGGGGAGAATACTAGGTACAGGGACAAGTGTAGAAATAAGTACAGGGAATAGGTACATGTTGCTATAGTAAGGGGGAGTTACTATATGTTTCTAGATGACAATATGTGTAGGTGACAGGATGTGGCAGTTTCAAGATTGAGGTTGCCATCATTGACAAAGGGGGAGATTTTTGGAAGATTGTCATTGATGTCAAAGGTCTAGCATTATTGGTGATAAAGGCCCCATTGCATTTATTGATGTTTGTAATAGATATATCTTGGCTAATGTGAGTTAATATTTATTTAATATTAACAAATATATTTTTGGTTGCATATGAGACAAAAGAAGGGCCCATGGAGAAGTCAAAGAGCCACAAAGTAAAGACAAAAGAAGGATGGGATGCACTTTCCCATGAAGAGTCATCTTGGGGAATTCCAAAAGTCACCAAATGAAGACAAAAGAGGAAGGGCGTAATTTCTCATGAAGGGACACTTTGAGGAATATGAAAAGTCACCAAGATAAAGAAAAAAGAGGGAAGGATGGTTTTGCTCATGAAGGGTCACCGCATGACTTTTCAAAGGAAAGGATATGAAGGGTCATACAAGTTTCGTGCCATTTTCCATGAGGATTGAAGGGTCACAAAGGGGGAAGGCCAAAGGTCATTTGGAAAGCCATAAATAAAGGCTTGAGAAGCCATTTGTAATATGAAAGAAAGAGGTTGATTTGATATTGTAATATCTATCTTAGAAGAGCAATTGTGAGAGATGAATATGATTTATATTTTTTATATCTAGCTTAGAAGAGCAAAGGTGAGAGAGATAAAAGAGATGTTGTAATGAACTATCATTTGTTGAGATAGTAACATTGAGAGATAGTTATGTGGTATACACAAAGGGGTTGGTGCTCCTGTGGGTTGGTGATCGGAAAAGGGGTTGGTGCTCCTGTGGGTTGGTGATCGGAAAAGGGTTGGTGCTCCTGTGGGTTGGTGCCTCTGTGGGTTGGTGCTCACGAATAGTTGCTGGGTTGGTGCTCAGTAAAGGGGTTGGTGCTCCTGCAAATTGGTGCTTGTGAATATTGTTTGGGTTGGTGCTCATTCATATCATTGAGATTGTTCTCTATGGTTTTTCCCACATTGGGTTTTCACATTATATCTGTTGTCTCTCTATCTTGTGTGGTGTTTATTGTTTGATTTTTATTGCATATCTTGAATGTTTGATTAAGTGGAATTTGGTTAAGGGAAAGTTTTATAAGATATATGATATACTGATTCACCCCCCTCTCAGTATATCCCATGCTTATCAAATCTGACCTATTATTTCATATTTCCATATCAATCATAGGAGCAGTACATCTACAGGTCTACAAAACTAAAAGATCAACCCATGATTCCTATTTTCCAAGTTATAAGCTAGGTCACTATATGGACTTAATTTCCACATATTTCACCCTTGTACACCCACAAGTCAACACAATAAGGGAAAACTACATCAATTTGAGGCCCTCTTTGGAGTAGTGGCTATGTAGTAATCACCCATAGACATAAGGATCTTTTGGGTTAGTTTGATACTATGAGAACACTAAGCTATTTTGTCCATAGTCACTATGAAGATGAAGAACTAGGGTTTTTATAATTGATAAGAAGCAACATCCTATGAAAAATATTTGAATACACCAGAAAGAAGGTAAAATAAAAACTAGATTGTTTGAGGTGGTCACATATAGATCCAATGATTATTCTATGCTAGACACCTGCATCCAAGATATATATGTGTGTAGACACGATTGTCTAGGATTGACACAAGTTTATGAGTCTACAAAATGAAAATATCCATAATCTAAAGTTTGATCCAAGGCTTCAATATAGTATCTTTATAGTCTGTTCCATATTAGATTTGAATGTGGATAATAAACTAAATAAATAGTCTTATTTTAATTTCATTTCTATATCAATCAACAATTTTAATCTAATTTTTCTAATTAATGGACCTCCTATAGATCTATTTATCACCCTTGTGCTTATTTATTTGTATATTCTAAGCCCTATCTCCATTGTGATCCTTATACAATTTAGTGTTAAATAAAGAGTAAATGGTTTTAATTATTGTAAATAAAGTAAACTAAAATAAGTGGAAGGATTATAATGGTTTTAGTTGGGTAAGTTGAAATGGTCAACCAAATGTGGGTCTGTACAACTTAAAGTGGGTTATGGAAAGTCTAGGAAATCCTATAGCTATAATATCTTATTAAATGTAGAGAGATTACAAACAAGGATACATGCACATTCATTCAATAAGTATTAAGAAATATATGATCTACTATAATAAAGGAAAGAGAATAAGGTCAAAAATAATTATCTTGGAGTGGCTGCATTGAACATCAATATCCTACTTGGCTCAAGTGAAGCTTTATAAAAGAAGGTTATATTTTGAATAACTCAAATTATTTGATGAAGATATAATATACCCCTATATAAGAACTCTGAATGTCTATTTCTATTGATCTTCAATGACACCATATGACAAGAATCCTCATGACAATGTTTTATACCACAAACTCTCCCAAAAGGTACTTTGGGTAGAACAAAAAGAGAAAACATTTTGAGCAAGTGTGATGATATGATATGATATGAATGGAATATGATCCATATACATATTTATATAATACCCAAACCCAACCTAAATTCTATTCCAATGGTATTGGCCCAATCGATATAGTTTGAATGTTTTAGTTGGCATAATACATTATCAGTCATACTGATATAGTACAAATGTCAAAAAACACATTAGAATGTCTAATATAGTAAAATAAGTATAAAATAAATTAAATAGATGGTATCAACTATTTTGATGAATATTTTAATTTTATAAATTATCATGTGGCTATTTTATGGGTGGTGAACAACGTCAACTCATGTAAATTATCATGTTGTAAGTTAGTTTTCTAGGTCAGCTCACTTATTGTTTAAAATAAATTTCAAAACTATAAATATAGTTTGTTAATTAGTTTAAATTCAATATGAGATTATTATCCATTACATGTTAAATATAATTATTCAAGGACCTAATCTATGAAGCATATTGGCATAGCTACCATTCGTAGGTGCTTGTGTCACTTGATAGAAAAGTTTTTTCCTACCCAAAATTTTGTCACCCATCAAAACATCTAAATTGACCACCATCAATCCTATTGAATGTTAGCATTAGTGTCACTTGGTATCATTTTTGTCACATGATAGCTATAGTGCCATCAAAAGATAAATGAAATACAATAATAGAGTTACTAGCACAAGTACCATTCGAAAACATAGTTTTTACCCTAACACATATATATCATATGGAAACTAAGATATTATTCAATAGAATAACAATTTTTAGACATCATAATTATCATTCAATAATGTATCTACCATAGGACAACCATGGTATTGATGATAGTTATGGTTTTGATCGATAGTAATGATACCAAATGACATAAATGCTATTAAATAATAACATTCTATCAAATGATATCATTGATGTTAAAAAATAGAAATACCATTGGGTGACAACATATCTATCAAGTAACAACATGAATATCGATTAATAACATGTTTTTTGAGTGATAGTATGGCTATCAAGTGATAACCTAACTCCTGATATGTAGTATATATATCATGTGGCATTGTAGCTATCATGTGTTAGTATAACTATCATGCGATAATAAAGGGATATCATTATTATAAACCTATGATCATCCATCTATGGGTTTTTGATATAGTCACAAATCGACATGCCTTCTATGCCCCCTTATGTTTCTCCTATTGATTCATCTACTTACCTAAAAGCTATCCATTAACTTTCACTAGAATTTTGAAACACATACTTCGATATTCCCCTGAAAAACCAAGCTCATTTTTATATGGACCACTAAAAATCACCCTGGGTAGATGCCATAGGATATATGGGAAGCTATCAAAAATGGATAATAAGTAGATTGAAAGACATTCTTTTTAGGTCATACTAGTAGTATTAATGGTGTATTCATGATAAAGTATTAAAGCATGCCATAAATAATTAGGGAATTTACAAACCCATTTTAGGTGAGTGTTTCACTTAGTGATATTGATGTTTCAACAAGTCATCGTAAGAGGAAGTGCAAGTAATTGACAAATGAAAAATCTTGTGTGTATACATATGCCCCACCTGAATATCATCGAGTGTCACAATAGTGTAATATGACATGGTGCTTTAGGATAGAAGCATATTATAAAAATAAAATCTTAATAAAAAATAAATGATAATAAATGAATAACTAAAAGTACCATAAATATACCTTGAATTACCTTTATTGTTGAATGGTTGCATGAAAATACCACATTTTCAATTGTGGATGGCATAGTAACTACATTTGAGAAACACTAAGGATACAAGACTAAAACAATATAAAATAAATGCAATACAAACCATGATTACCAAATTAAAAATGAAAAATTGTCAACACTAATTAAAGTGCTTGGAAGATTGTGAAGCTGGGATTGCTAAGGCTCGATTAGAATGAAAATCCATGAGAACTTATAAAGACAATAGAAAATAGGTAAGTCAAAAATCCAAGGATACTTATGAAATAAAACCCCCAAAAATGAATGTAATTTAAATTAAGTAATGATCCAAACCAAACAAAGGATGCATATAATTGATTAATGGTAAAAACACCAATGTAAGAGGAGTAACATACCATACACAAACAAATATGCAAAAACATGAAATGGAAAAATGAGACTAAATGTCCCATAAAAAATAGAATAGAAAACTAAAGGTCCAAATCCTAACTAATATAAATCCTAGAAACATAAGGCAATGACCAAGAGAACATTTTGAAAAAATTCAAAGATGCATATTATGTTTTCAAGATAGAAAAATCTAAAATTTCCATATTACTACCATCAAACGAGATGGATAATAAGAAGTTAAGAAGATTGGAAATATTTATAAACCAACCTTCTTATCAAGGGGGACATAATGTATGGGTGGGAAAGTGGGTGTCACCAAGATGAAAATATGTTCTCTACCAGAAATAAGACACCTAAATCTAGTCTATAAGATTAGAAGTTTTCAACATCAATGAACCTAGAGAAGCCTACACATAAAACATTAGCACATGATAACTATTGAAACATAAATATATTTCCATGAAGGATAAATTCATTATAAAATATAAGGATATTACCTTCCCACAACATGTTCCACACTCCTCTGGATCCCTTATAGAGCCATCAACCTATTATGATACTATGAAGATTGGGTACTTGTGTGAGAAATTAGGTGTCACTAAAATGTATAAAGATATAATGTTGATAGAGTGAGACCTCATACCCCAATATACTTTCCTACTTCACCCAAATGAACCTTAGCTCTATCATGAGTCCATCTGTGGAGTTTGATCTTTGACTATAATAGGAGATGTGCCAAACAAATATAATGTATTTTGGTGTGATACAAATTTTAAAATATAATTAACATTTTATAACTGAATTTTCTTTTGATATGGATTTGAATACTATATTTTTTATATTTTCATCCTTTGCATGGATTTTGAAGAACCAACCATAGGTGCTATAAATGACTATCGCAAGAAATCTTACACTTAGTCACTAGAGAAGAGAATCTAAAGACCAAGGTGCCTAAAATATCTTAGAATTATACCTTAAAAAAATTTATAATCATGAAATTGACCATTGTTATCCCAAAAGGATATGAAATATACAAAAATGATGTAAATGATCATAAAATGATTGGGTTTCCCCAATCACAAAAAAATTGTGATGGAAATCAATATATTAACAGGAAGACTTGAAACAACATAGTTGGAAATGGTAAAATGTCGATGAGGACATGAAGATATAATACTATAATTTTACCACAAAATAATATGACTAATTATAAGTGAGGGGAAACACTACTCTTGACCATTTCCTTATATTTATAAGAAGACACCTAGCTAAGGGTGGGATAAAAAGTAATCAATGTGAGAAAAATTACTATTATTTTTCAGGGCCTCGTTCATTCCCAAGCACTTATTGTGAATTTCACAAATTGAAAAATTGAAGAGGCATAGGTAAAGGTGTAAGTAATTAAAATAAAAGGATAAGAATGTTTGGGAGCAAGTCCTAGTTGTATTCCCCAAGTGTTACAATTAAAACCACAAATATAAATAGACAAGTGGCATAAGTAAGACAAAATAGAAAGGAACCAAAGATATGAACTAGATATATTGTGCATGGAAACTTGGAGGTGTGAAGAATGCGAAATTCAAAGTATAACCTAAACTAAATGTTAGATCCATAATATAAATAAAACTAGATATAAGCATGCAAGTAATAAATACTAAAAATGAAAAAAACATACATAAATGGAGCTAGAAATGACATAAATTAAGAAAACTAAATCCTTTATTTTTTATGAATGCCTATATTTTTTTTTCTAAAATATAATAATTTTTCAAATAATTTTTTTTTAAGAGATATAAGTTACCATGGGGTTTTATTCGCATGACAGTTTATTAAAACCCTCCAAGTATTTTTTTTTATTAAATTTTTACTTATCCTTAAATAACTACAATCCATAAAACCATATCTCTTTAAAAAAGTTGACAATGAATCCTTAAAGCATCATTAATAACCCAATTATTTATTTATTTTCTAATCATTCCTTTGAAACAATTTAAAATATGAGTGACATGCCTTTCATATCACTCAAATTTTTAATACAAAATTATTTGACACTTTTTTTGAGATATGTAAAATTCCTTTCGTATGGTTTGATAATTACCATACATTTCATTTAGTCATTTTCTCAAATATTTTTCATTTTTATTGTGAAACTATTTGGTGATAGTGAAATTCCTCATGATGATAAATTAGACATCAAATTTAGCATTGTGTTTGCTTTGAACTAGTCACATTATTGTCAAATTTAAAATAAACTATCAATTTCTATCATCTCAAAAACACAATGCTCCAAAAACACCCCGATCTTAAATTGTAGCTTAGATCTCTTGGTCATTACCTAAAGATCTACTATACCTTGTAACTCTATCTAATTGTCATACTTTGTCATTTCTAAAAAAGTACTTTAAAATAATCAAATAGATGAAAAAAATAATGGTATCCATTAATTTTCATGCAGTTTTTGACATTGTAACCCAGCTTGCATCACCTTACCTCAAATAAATTTTTTGCACACCCATTGACATTAGAAAACCATTCTACATATGTTGCACCACATATCTTTGTACTCATGATGGGCATTACAAAGATTTTATTTTGATTGTCTTCATTTTTTAAAGTGTTGCAAACTTTCACGTGTCACCAAACCTTTTGCTTTAGGTTCTATGATCCCAATTCAAAGGGAACCCCATGATTTCCTAGCAACCTTAAAATTATCCTCAAAATTTTCTTTTTTTCATTACAATCCATCTTCTCTCCTTTACATAGACCCTAGATTATACCCTTAGCAACAACAAGAAGAGTAATATATGCACTCGTCCCATGCCCCCTAAAACTCCTTTACAATTAAACAAAATTATTTATTTTCTTCCAATTAAATCCCAAATAGCAACTAGATAAATGATACATAGGCACTGACATCCTCATCATCATTCTCTCTTTCATAGGCTTGACCCTCCCCTTGTGTTCCTTGATATTCTAGTCTAATTGAAACTTTAAATTTATTACAACACATATTGTTTTGTGAAGATGACGGTTTTTTCAAATAGGAAAAAAAAAAATTATAAGCTACCACAAAACTTTTATTTATAACATATTCAATACATTCCGATTAGTAAAATTAATTTAAAAATATATAAATGTTGACATGAATTGATCAACACTTCCATAAAGCCTTATCACATAAAAAAAGAGAGATTTGTTGCATGATGTATTATTTTCACAGGTGACTTTGGTAAAATCCCTCCAATAAAGGATGCTCCAATGTATGTTGGAACATCATATGGTTCAACCTTTTCATGAACCATTGATATTTTTTTTACATTTCACATAATGCTCATTTAAAAACTGTCTACTCCAAGTCAATTAGCTTTCTACAATCTTTTGTTTGATATTTAAAATGTTGAACGAAACACTTAAAATTAAAATTTATTCAAGTCTCAAACATATCTCATAAATCTTTATTGATTCCTCCTATAACTCGAGCCTATCTTAGATAACTTGCTTTGAAAATGGCCTAGTTATAAACAATATATAAGTTTAAAGGCCTAATATTGCAAAAAGATAACAATTGATATTAGTAATATTATATTTCACCTCCTTTATCTTTTGAGAAACTTGTAATAATGTAGGTTCGTATGTACATGCACATGATAATAATAAAATATGAGAGTGTATGATACATCTCACACCAACCTCTTCCTTCTCTTTGACTCCATTTTTTTCACTCTGTTAACATTGGCAATACTCCTCCTTTAGACAATTTCCATTTGTATTGGCTTGTTAAAAAAGGATGCTAATAATCCCTTTCACCTTAGTGAGTATATTGATAAAACTATTCTTTGTGGCATATATGTTTAAAAAGAGAACCTAGGAAAAGGTAAGAGTATCCATATATGCCCTAACTCTTTATAATGATGCAACACAAACCAAATATATTGTTGTCTTTGAATCAACAATAGTATTTTTCAATCGTTGAATGTTTATTGACATTTTTTGAAATTGAAATGTACACATCTTGGTCATCACATTAATATATATTGTACCTTGTAACTTTATCTAGTTGTCACATTTTGTCATTTGTGAAAAAGTACATTAAGACAATACATATGCAAAATTATTGGTATCCATTAACTTTATGCACTCTTCGACATTGTATCCTACCCTACATCACCTTAACTCAAATTTATTTTTAAAACACCCATAGAAATTAGAAAGCATTCTATATATGTTACACCACACATCTTTGTACTCATGATGGGCATTGCAAGGGTTTTATTTTGATCATTTTCCTTTTTGAAAGTGTTGGAAACTTTCATGTGTCACCAAGATTTTCACTTTAGGTTCTATGAAACCAATTCAAAGGGCACCCTAGGATTCCCCAACAACCTATAAATTTTCCTAAAAAAATTCTATTTTATTATAGTCCATCTTCTTTCTTTTCCTTTGATCCTAGATTCTACCCTTAACAACAACAACAAGAATAATATATGTGCTCCTTGCATGCCCCAGAAACCTAATTTAAAATTGAATAAACATATTTATTTATTTCCTTCCAATAAAATCCCTAAGAACAACTAGATAGATGATACATAGAACAACTAGATAGATGATACATAGGGATTGACATCCTCATCATCATTCTCTTCTTCACAGGTTTGACCCTTCCCTTGTGTACCCTATTATTCTAGTCTAATTGAATCCTTTAATTTACTACAACACATATTATTTTATGGAGATTATGGGTTGTTCAAATTGAAAAAAATAAATTTTACAAATTACCACAAAGTTTTCCTTTATAACATATTCGATACATTATGATTAATAAAATTAATTTAAAGATATATAATTGTTGACACATATTGATCAACACTTCTAATATAGAGCCTTCTCACATCACAAAAGATAGATTTGTTGTATAATCTATTATTGTCACTGGAGACTGGTCAACTTCCTCCAATAAAGCATATTCCAATGTATGTTGGAACATCACATAGTTCAACCCTTTCATGAACCATTGATATTGTTGTTACATTAGACACAATGCTATGTTAAAAAAGGTCTACTCCAAGTCAAATAGATTTCTACAATCCCTTGTTTGATATTTAAAATGTTAAACCAAACACTAAAAAAAATAAAAAATTCAAATCTCAAACATATCTCCTAAATATGTATTGATCCCTCCTATAACTCAAGCCAATCTTAAATAACTCGCTTTGAAAATGGTGTAGTTTTAAATAATATATAAGTTAAAAGGCCTAATATTGCAAAAAGATAACAATTGACATCAAAGTAATATTATATTCTGCCTACTTTATGTTGCGAGTAACTTGCAGGTTGGTATGATGTGAACAGAAAATGATAAAAAAATAGTGTACAGTGCATCTCACACTACCCTGTTCAATCACTTTGACTTCATTTTTCACTCTATTAACATTTGCATTGCGTTTCCTTCATGCAATTTCTAATTTTATTAACTCGTTTATATATATATATATATATATATATATATATATATATATAAACGAGTTAATAAAATTAGAAATTGCATGAAGGAAACGCAATGCAAATGTTATTATAAATGCCTAATAAGCCCTTTCACCTTCCCGAATATTATTGAAACAGGTATCCTTCGCGGCGTATATGTTCAAAGAGAGAACCTAGGAAAATATACGAGTAGCCATATATGGCCCCAACTTTTTATAATGACACAACACAAACTCTACATATTGTTTTCTTCGTATCAACAATAGTATTTTTGGCCATTTAATGTTTATTGACGTTTTCTACAACTTAGTGTCGATTATCTATCTTTACAGTGCTTTAGCATGGGGTTCTTTGAGTCATCGTGTAAAGAACAACGCTAAATTATCACAAAGTTTATCATTTTTATTCCTGACCCAATTTTATTGATTTAGAATAATTGTACGTCCTGACAATTGATGTGTATGATAGGAAGTGTCGCTCTTTTGCTCCGTCCAAACCTCTGCATAAATAACTTTCAAACATTCCATTATTTTGATTGTTGCTACATAAACGAAGGTTATTCTTTTTGCTTTACAGTACGAGTATGATACTGTTAGTAGGGACAACGGTCGTTTATTTAGATGGTTGCTGCATTGATGGAAGGAATGGGAAAAGAAAAAACCAAATCGCCCTTCACTTTTAGAACATAATCTAACATAAAATTATTCTTTGCTTAAGGAATACCCAAATCGCACTTTACGTGAGGAATAAAATCGAACTTTGAAATTATTATTTACTTGAAATAACTGTTAGCTTTTCAAGCAATTAAATTTTTGAGTAATTGATTGTGAAAATCAATGCAAGTCGTTGTGTTTGTGTCTATCAAGCAATGGATCTCAAGCTTGATGATTTGATGATGTATGTACCCATATTTGTCTTCACAATCTTCATAGCGTTCGATGTATTACAGGCGTACCGGAGAGGAGCTAGCTGGATTCCAGGAAATGCCCTTGTTCTGTGTGGTCTGAGTGTCCAGATGGCTGGATACCTAGACGTGGCGAATGTCAGCATTTCAGGTAAAGACGAAGAATTGGAAGTATTGATGGAGAGGCAAGTACAAATCCATATCTCCAGGTTCTCCCTCGCTGTATTTGTAGCTTATTTACTGCCCGGTTTGGCTTCCACTGCAGGAGTTTGGAGCAACATTGCAGCTTTGACCATTAGTTTAGCTACTCACATGTCCGTAGAGTTGTATGTCGTCATGGAAAAAGCCAAAGCAGTTACCCAGGCAAATTTGGTTTGGTTTACGACATACAATGCATGTGGGATATCGACAATCCTAGGGATGGTGTCTCTTCTTTTCTGGGCAATTTCCTGTGGTCGATTCATAGAAGATAGTCTCTCTAGCCGGATCCCCATAATCCTATCGGAAAATAGTAATGCCCAAGCCAAATCCTGGAAAACCTTTAAAGAAGCGATGCTTAGGTCCTGGATTATAGCTCGCGTTTGCCAGCCGGAATATGTGTTAGCCAGGACACCATTCAATGCGGGGTTGGGAATAGGTGTGACAGGGTGTGTTGTAACATTGGGTGCGAAAGCTATACTACTAAGATCTATAATGAAGGGAGGGTTCCCATTGTTTATCGTTAAGTGCAATTTCATTATAGGTGTATGGATTGTTATACATTATAGATGGTTTTCGGCAGTCCTTTATTTCCAAAGATCAAATTCCCCATCAAATCGACTTTCTCAATTAAAAGATCGCTCCTTTGAGTTGTATAAGGTTTTTGGTGCCTTTCTGGTGCGTTACGTTCAGCTACTTGATATTTGTTATTTGATAGTATGGGATTGGACGAGGAGGATTATTAAGCCTAAAGCAAATAACATACTTAGATGCGCTTCTCCATCTGCATTCTTCATAGCCATTATATGCATAGTTTTACTTGTTTGTGCCATCCCTCTAATTTTTTTAGGGATGCTAATCTTTACGGCGTTCGTTGTAGTCTGCGTCATGCAGATCTTGTCAATTTTCTGTGTGTGTTGTCTTAGCCTATTTGGTTGGCTTGTATCTGGTTGGGTATTTGATACCGAGTTTATGAGTAGACTTTGCAAAGTTGACAGAGACTTGTGGGACTCAGCTTCTCGAGATAAAGACTTTTTGACATACAAGGCAGCTTTAGAGCGGGTATGCTTGCCAGGTGAAGATGCTATCAGTTTGTGGGTAGCGAATCGAAACACTTTCCGTCAAAGTAAGGGTAGAATGGATAAAGCTTATCAACGCGGCAAATCTTGCAAAGAATTGATTACTGTAATTGGAAGCAAAGTTGCTGAAAATAATAGTGAAAGCAGCTTTGTAAATCAGTTACTTGAACCGATAAGGGGAGTTGAAGAGTATTTTCCATTGCTCAAGCAACCCTTCTGGAGGATGACAGCCCTATCCTTATTGCAAATAACCACGGAAGTTCTTAACCAAGGCTCCTTCGTTGCTGCGGGTGGGGACGATCTATTTATGCAGAATTCAATCGCTGCTTATAAGAAAGCCCAGGATCTGATGGATCTTGTCGATTGTCCGGACAATGTTGACATAACTGTGGATGTCTTTGGCACATCCAACGTTGAAGCTTTTGTAGTGAGATCTGTCGCGGAGCGCACAATGGATGTAAACTCTTGGCATAAGAAGTGGAAAACTACCAGCAGCGCACAATTGAGTTCACCCGAAGAAGTTGAAAAATCCATTAGAACCATGTACGAGATTGCAAAGAAGAATCTTGAAAATATGCACCTGCTGGGAGACGTTCTTAATGCACGCGCCCTGTGTACAAATTGGCGATCTGTAGCAAGAAGTTATAGCGTTTACAAGGTATGCAAAATAATCCTCGACGATCCTCCTAGCACTGTAGAGGAGTTTGTAGATGTTTTGCATAATTCCATTGCGGATGTAATGGCTCGCTGCCTCGCAGATTTGCCAGAGGTGGTAATAAAGAGCTCTAGGAAATGGGCTGCAGAGTTCAAAGAGCAGAAGATATCTGCAGCGATTGAGATGGCAGCGTTCGCATTTGGGGTGATAGATGAAGCAAGAAAACCCACACATGATAATATCCAATACACAGACACATCTGATATGGATGTAGAAGAATATAATATGTAAAGAACTTCGTGTTCTGTCAGTCAGCTTTACAGTTGTAATGCTTGAAGCGTTGAATTATGTGGGATTGATTGCCTACACTTCTTGGCTTTTACAGTGTTAATATGTATTTCATTGCAACAATTGTTACTGAAGATGATTTGTATTTTTACTTTTTTTAAACTTCTCGTAGACACTAATTCGATAGATATACAAAGTCTGTTGTTTTTAATTGGTATAAAAAATATTTATTTCGCTTTTAATTGATTCCCCGTTAAATTGGTCATAATAATTTACCATTTGCCTTTGACATAAGTTGGAGGTAAGCTTTCAATATTAAATGATAAAAGCAATTTAATAAAACCATCATTGACTATCATCTATAATTCGAACGAGTCCCTAATCTTTTTTTAATAAGTATTAATATTTAGTTATTCGTTTCACAGTGAAGCATAGCATTCAATTTGTTTTAATTCGAAATTATTGTACGGTATGTTGGTTAGTGAGATATTTTCATTTTGGGTGTAAAAAATATGCATAAAAGTTTTGAGGGATAATGTGCGAGGTTTTTAATGGGTCGATTAAAAAAATATATTTACTGCAATGTGATTGGAAGAAATATTTGGGACACTATTGGCTTTTTTTTTTTTTTTAAGACAAGTACTGAACATAGATGGTAGTGTAGGGGATTGCGAGTTAAATGCAAGAATTTTATGCCGTGTTGATTTTGGGGTGAGTCAAATGTAGATATCAAACTTGGTTTACGACATCATGGGAAAACATGATTTATAATATTGCCAAAGTTCGTAAGAGAATTGAAGAGCTGCTAAAGTAATAGGCATTGAATGCTAGGTTTACACGATACTTGATTGAGATGGAGGAATATACTAAGATTCATTTTGATTTTGTTGTTTCTGGGCATTCAGAGAAGACACTATTGAAGATTTGTAGTTCATGAATTCTTTTATTATTTTCATTTTGTATTGTGACCAAAACATTGGCAAATAAGTTAAGGTTATTCACAGGAATAAGGTTCATATATACGACTTGCTTTTCTTTCTATTTAACCTATATATTATATCTCTACAATATTATTAAATTTTTTATGTTCATAAATTAAATCTTTTATTTTACTAAATAAAAAATTTAGTGCACTACTTTATTTTCATTTTTATTCTAGGGTTCTTGTTCAATGAAGGGTTTAATGTTTTGGTAGAGGTGGTAACAGAGAGCTCTAGAAAATGGGATTCAGAGTCCAAAACTAGGAGATATCTGCAGCGATTGAGATGGCAGGGTTGGCATTCGGGGTGATAGATGAAACAAGAAAATCCACACAAGATAATACATGTGCAGCTATTTCGAATTCATGTATCACACGTCAATACCCAGACACGTCTGTCATCGATTTAGGAGGATATAATATGTAAAGAACTTCGTGTTCTGTCTGTTAACTTTACAGTTGTAAAGCTTAAAGCATTCAATTATGTGGATTGAGGGCCTACTCATTTCTTGGCTTTTACATTGTTAATATGGATTTCTTTGCAACAATTGTTACTGAATATGATTTGTACTTTTATTATTTTAAAAATTCTCATAGACACTGAATTCGATGGATATACAAAGTAATGTTTTTAAGTGGCGTACAAAATGATTATTTCCCTTTTAAGGGCAGGTTGATTCCAAGTTAAAGTGGTCATAATAATTGGCCATTGTCTTGATGTAAGTTGGAGGTAAGCTGGCAATATCAAATGATAAAAGCAATTAAATAAAACCATCCTGGACTATCATCTATAATTCAAACGAACCCATAACACCTCTCTTAAGTATTAATATTTAGTAATTTTCTACAACTAAAAGAGCTTAACAAATTTGTATTTGGGAGGACATCAGCGCGTCCATCCAACATTATTAAAGATACTATTATTTAAGTCTATTTTTTTAGATTAATTTATCATTTTAATATATAATTCTCTTTGCCAAATATGAGTTGACATCTATCACTTGAGCATTAAGTCACAACACAATATTCTAACAGAGGAAACACTATGGATTGGGACACCAAAATATTCCAAAAAGGAAATATTGTGTCAACATTATTATTAATAGTTACATACTAATTATTAAGTTATTATTATTTTTTTTCCATATAATTTTTTATGGAGATAGTAAAATATTTTGATAGATTTCTAAAGATAGAAAAAATTATTTATTTAGATTTCCTTTGAAATTAGGAATTGATATTTCTAGTTTAAATTATGATAGTATAATATTTTGATATCCTTTTAAAAATAAATGAAATTATTTTGAAGATTTCTTTTAAAACCAGGATTTAATATTCGTAATTTTATATATGAGAACATATTATTATTTTATAAAAATATCTTCATTTAAGTGTCAAATAAATTAGTTCATCTGTTAACTTCAAAATTACTACCTCAAATGTTTCAGCTAATTCTCTTCGTATCTCCTAAACATCATCTTACAAACTAGACATAATAGAAGAAAAAAGTTTAAACGCTTTCAAGAAAAATAAAGTTTGATAACCTATGAAACATAGATTATAATATATGTGTTATAGAAAAACGTTCATACTAAATATTTATTTTATATTAAATTTGATTTATAAAATAATAATTATTTTTCAATTTTTTTCATAATATATATTTCATTTTTATGTTAAGAGGTACAATAAATGATCAATCTGAATTGTACTTGAAATTATTTTTATTCCTAATAAATTTTTTGGTTATTTATATGCATTAATAATAATTTTAAGTTTAATTTTAATTTACATATACAAAATTTATTTTTTTAAAATAATAATATATTTATATATATTAAATAGATTAATTTAGAGGTAAAAAATTATATTATAATATAATTATCTACCAAACCTTACATATTATTTCTTTGAATCTTCATATACTTGGTACAAGCTTTGGTCAATCATGTGTGGGTCAATCTCCATTACACATTCTTATATACCATATTGTTTCTTCATTTCATATACTTGGTGCAAGGTTTGGTCAATCATCCGTAAGTGAATGTCTATTGGTCTACCTTATGTCTCATAAGTCACTTGCAGATTCTGATTTTTAGCATCATTGTCTATGAGAAAATAGGGGCATGTTTTCACTATAATATTTCTCTATCTGATGCAAAAAATTTAGGGATGCTTTTTCCTACTTCATTGCCTATATTGAATAATAATCCTCCCCAAATTTTTGAATTTTTACATCATAATTATTTATAATTTAATGGATTTGATTGGTTGGCTTGACTCAATGACATAGACTTTTTACCAATTTCATCATATTATATTATTATCTTCATACATTTTTGTCTAGTGTGTTAATGATTGATTAGTGTTATTGATAAGTAATAAAAGAAAAGGGATCCTTGCCTTGAGGAACAAAAGAATCTGGCCAATAAATCAAATAAAGAAAGATAAAATAAGTTTCTAACAACATAAGTACACTTATAAAAAATAAAAAAATCAAACAACTACAAAACAAACGAGTCAAAATATAAGAAAGAAGATTAAAGAATTGAAGCTCAAGAGATCTCAAAACAAACAAGTATTGCAAGAAGGAAATACCACCTTGGAGCTACTTCTAGGATGGAGGAAAACATCAACACCAAAAGCCTAGGCCAACCACAACTAGAACATTCTTCAAGCAATGAGATAATAATAAACATTCCAAGAGATAGACCATAACATGAACAAATTGGACATTGTTAATGGATCAATTATTTTATAATTAAATATATGTATTTCTCCTAGGGAGGGGGGCCTTCGTAGTGCCAATCATCATTAAGAAAAAGGTGAAGAGATCCAAAATTAGCCAAGAAATCGATTAGCGAAGTAATCACATAAAAATGATTTATTTTGTTATTTTAATTTTTCTTTTGATTTCAATAATTCATGTATTTTTCTTAATTATCATAAACACGTAGTCTTGAAAAAATTATGATAATTGAATTACAGCTTGATAAAAATCACTATAGTGTCTCACAGTTGTATGCATGGTAATGTTTAGGGACTATTTTTTCTTAATTGGCTATTTTTCAAAAAATATTCATGACCATTTCAAAAAAAATCATAACCATATTTGGTAATTAGTTAATATTTTTAAAAGTATATGCCAAAATTTCTATAAAAGGCATATAAATTTTTATGTTAATGGGAATTCCCTTACTAAAATGAGCCTTTGCATCCTTACTTGATTTACACTCCACATTAGATGTTGGTGGAGAAATAAAATTTCAGATTATGGTGCTTCTAATTTTACTGCACATTGATGTAGGTGCATTTTAATACATGAATAATGTTGATGGGGATGTGATGGCTCATAAGTGCTTACATGGTAGATATGAATTATTGAGATATGAATAAATTTTAGAAGCATGTCACTAATTTTATTTACTATACTTTAAAATTATGTAAAGATGTAGAGTTTTGTTTGATATGTGAATAAGACAAAAAAAACATGGTATTAAATTTATGAGATTGTCATTTATCAAAACAAGTTTGGTATCATGGAGAGAATAGGTTTCATGTAACCTTTAATTATTTCTGTATATATATATATATATATATATATATATATATATATATATATATATATATATATATATATAGAGAGAGAGAGAGAGAGAGAGAGATGTATGTATGTGAGAATTAATCTTTTAGTTATTAGGATTTTATTATATCTCTTCATATGATAGAGGCATTATGATCAGTTTCATTTATGGAGAGGGAACATGGGTTTAAAATGTGTGTTACTTTTACTCATATAACAATAATGAGATGAGTTTAAAAGGGATCACATTAAGTCCATCAGTTGGTTATCTAAATCAAAGTGGCAATACTGAAAGATCCATAAATGGATTTATACAATGAGCATAAATATCAATAGTAGATTATTGATGGTAGTCACATTATATGTAGATGGTTAATGTGGCGCATTTGCCAAGTGGATATTTGTCATTATATGCATAGGAGGCATAAATACATAGCAGACATTTTTTTAACTCTAGAATATTATTTTTGTATACATGATAAAAAATGACTATTGCTGAATAAAGATAAGATCTTTGTGGTCGTTAATATGAAAAATAAAAATAAATAAAAAAGAAGTATGAAAACCCACACAAACTACAAATTGATTTTGTGATAGCCAAAGAGGCCACCATAAATTATGTTATGGAAATTATGATATATAATCATCTTGAAACTAATTAATGTGAGAAACTAAAAGGAAATGATATCCATTTAATTGATTTAATCTCATTTAGTGAACCACAAGACACATAGTGCTAGCAATGGTGAATAATAATGCCATAATAATGAGTGAAAATACAAACATAACTTGAGTGATACTCTAGATCAAAAGAAGAAAGCCTTTCTATTCAATCAAATGATATTCCTTTGTCCCAAGATTTTTATCTATGTAATCCTTGAGTTGATGATGAAAATGTTTGGTTAAGTAACCCTGATAAGATTGTCGAGAGAGCCACTTTTAGATTGAAAAATACATTTTTTTAAAATTCATTGGTAATAAACCCAACATAGATGTTTTCATAGAATGGTCACTTTGGAAATTGAAGCCAAAAATCCACATGGAATTTTATGTCATGTCGAATGGTTTTTTCTTGATCTCCTCCTTAAACGATGAAGATTGGTTTGTTCTTGATGCCCTTGAATTATGGGGAAATATAATATGGTCATCAAGTTGTAGACACCCAATTTTGAACCTTTAAATGAGTCATTCAATGTTATCTCCATCTAGGTTAAATGTATAGGCATTCACTTGCAGTTTTGGAATGAGAAAATCCTGATAGGAATGGAAAAAGTTATAGGTCAGCATGTATCTCTTGACATAGTTACTAAATCAAGGAGGAGATTAATCTATGCTATATTATGTGGGAACTTGGACCATGACATAGGACTCTCATAAATTATAAAATTAAAATATGTGTACGACGTGTGGTCCCAAGCGAAATAATAAGACAAATAATAATAAATATGCACTAAATGTTACAATCTTGGTCATGTTATCAAGTACTTCACAATAACTTAAAATATCATATGATAGTTAAGACATAACCTAACAAGGGTCAATATACAACATCAATGAAGAACAAGTGGGGGGAGTGTCCAAGGGTTTCTCCATTCTTTCCTCAATAAATGATGACATTTTAAAAATAAAATCCATCCTTTTCAGAATGGATGAAATTATTAAAGTAATAAAAAATAAAAATAAAATAAAATATAATTAAAGAAGTTCAAAAGGGAAAGAATACTATAGGATAGGCAAAGAGGTAAAAGGATTAATAGTCATGAAGGAAGGTAAACTCAATGTGGATGAGGATAAGGTTTTAGGTACCTCAAAATCAAGGAGTTAAATATCCTATTTAAAAATAAAAATATAGTTTAAAAAACACTAGAATCTTTACGAAGAATGTTTTTCTAAAAACTAATAAGAAAAAATATATACATAATCTAAAATAAGTAAAAATTAAAGAAACAACCAATAAAATGGTAGCTATAAAAAAATATTAAAAGTATGTTCTACTCAATAATAAATATTTAGTTATAATTTTTCAAAAGATAAAGAATTTATGCTTTAAATGTATATGAGAACTAGGGAGTTTAAAAATAATGTATAAGGAGGCCCAAGAGGATGGAAATAAAAATACGAAAAGGCTAAGGAAGTATTGTTGACTCTAACCCCATGGTAGTACATATTGATAGTAGTTTCTTCTGGTGGGTGAGGCTTGTTATTGTAATTTTTTCTCATAGTTTTATCAGGTTTTATGTAATATAATTTTTGGTAGATATATTTTTAATTTATTTTTTTAGTATTTTCATTCTCTATATTTCAATCTTTGTACAATGTTTTGGGTCCCTATCACAACTTTATATTTAACCTGACTAAAAAATGTGGCCATAATGGATAAATGCCTTATATAAAATTATTATAATACTGAAGATACTCTCACAAATATGGTAGTTAATGAGAAAATAAAAATTAAATGAATTATGTACAATATGGAAAAGAAATGTACTATAATAATAAATCAATAACCCACTAGGTAATAATAATAAAATAAAGGTGAATAGAGAGAAAAAGTGGCCACAAGAATTCATAAACATTAAAACAAAGAAAATAAAGGTGAATAGAGAGAAAAAGTGGCCACAAGAATTCATAAACATTAAAATATATTGAGTGACACCATAAATCAATTAAATTTTATTTTTGAAAACAATAAGGAAGTGGTTTAAAAAATTAATGGTGGATAGGATTTTATATGGAAAGGGAGATAATTATTTAACAAAGAAGAAATAAAAGTAAGTAATCAATAGTGGATGGCAAAAGAAACCTTAGTTGGGAAAATTTGTAGTGAATGGTAATATCACAAAATATTATTACTCGGTTGGGATAAGGTTATTTCAATCACTTAATTAAGATTCAAAATATTATTTATGTAGAGGATTCTTTCGTATCACCTTATGGGATCTATAAACTTTTTCTAAGAGTGGTCAAGAAAATAATGGTAAAAAACATCTTATTGCCTTGTATATTCTTGTAATCATGGTAATATTTGTCATGAAATAAATATGAATTCCCAAATCATGTTCCTACATTATAAGCCCTTTTCTACCTCCCCATTAAAATAAAAGTGTTTTTAGTGATATATTATGTTTGGAAATGAAGGTATGTGTAATCACAGTGAGGAAGTAGGTTAAAAATAGATATTAATATCGATGCTATAGTTAGATAAGCATATAACAATGAATGAAAAATTTACTAAGCAGAGAGGGTCATAACAACCTAATGTACACCTTCATGAACAAGCAAAACCTCCCTTTTATTTCCATCTACCATAATTACTGATGAGGCCATTATTCACTAATTATCTAGTGAACCATTAATACAAGTATACCTACCTTAGAATTAATAATGCACTTAGAAATAAATCCATATTTACTCAGTCCTTATACATTCTTTGGGTCAAGGTATGAACATATACCTTAATCCTCTAAAATTTTAACTTTGACACTAGCATCATTTAACATTCATGTATTAATTTTATGCCCTTAGATGGTTAGCTTTGATTAGAGCCACCATTAACTACTTATGTGATCACAAGCAACTGGTTTAACCTTGAGTCCATTGTATTGAGATGAATCCTCTCTAATCAAATTATAGTAGGAAAATAATATATAATCCTTGAGTAATATTCTTATCTAAGACATTTGATACATTTGATTAAAAATTGATTCCCATTATCAAAAGCTTAACAGAATATGAAAGATCTCCATTTAAATATTCCATTACATCCTTATGAATAACTTAATTGATTATTTATTTCACCCATCATGTGATCTCTATGTCATTGACATTCTCTCTTAGCTCCTATAGCCACTATGGTAGATCACCTCACCTTGTTGTCTATTTATAAAATGGACAATAAGATCTTATGGTAAAATACAAATAATGATATATAAGCACTCAATAAAGAGTGAATATTGGGATAATTTATTATAGATAAATAATGTTAATTATTCTAAGGCTAAGAAAATAAACCTATATATTGACCATGTTATGATATGGTCATTACACTTAATCCCCTTAAGTCATAATATTGTCATAAGGCATTATGGATGGTTTATATAGGCTCTCAAATGGTTGTGTTTCATCAATGTGGTCAATCCTTACTGAAACTAAACTAAATCCCTTTTGTAATTAACATTACCCATTTTGATGTGCATTTATGTATTTATGGTGTTATTTTTAATAATATTATTATTCACCCTTAGATTTTGAATCCACTCTCATCTACAAGGAGATTAAAATAACATCCTTTTCTAATTTAAAAATCAATATTTCAATAAGGCTATAGTTAATGGATAGACTATAGGAGACCTAAACATTTAAGATCAAGACAACCCATAATTTTAATATGTCACATTTTCAAGGATAAGAAATGAGAAATGTTCCCCTTCTTAGATTTAATTTTATTTTTAATTTTTCAATGTTCATACCTTTACTTTGAGTGATTGATTTAGAGAAACTATGCAACATATACGTCATAGAGGATCTTATTTACTTATTAGCCATTATAAAATTGAAAAAAAAAAAGAGAGAGAGAGAGAGAGAGAGAAAGAAAAAAAAACAAAAACTAGGGGCACATGATCATGCCACTTTTCACCAAATTGGTAGATAGGTTAACACAATCATATTCATAATAGAGACTATTTGTGGCTACTTTGTGAACTATATGGGGTATGAGAGTTGATGACTATTATACCCAATGATCTGGCATGTGCTAATTAAATCTAATCATTAATAATGGTCAGTGGTAAATTAGAATATTCCAAGCTTAATTTTATATAACAAATCAATATTATAACCTATGTGGATTGATGGAAAATGTAGAATCCTCATTTTATTTATTATGTGGATGTATAAAATTATTTGGATTATGGTAATGTCACATTTTAATTAGTGTGCATACTAGCCCAGATACATGAGGAGGTTCGGGTCTCTGTTAGGGACCAATGAAAGAGAACAATAAAAGAAGCAAAAATAAGATACCAACCATAGGAACAAGGGGTCTTGAGTTTATGAAAGAAGAAACCAAATGAGTCCATTGATAACAAATGGCTAAATAAATAAGAAAAAAAAAGTATAAACCTGTTTATCACATCACGACACTGGTTTGTTTGATAAATCCCCTCCATGTGTTTGCTTCCCTCCTCTTCATCATCTGCTCCATCCCCTACCTTTGTCATTTTTCCATGTGTTTAAAATTAAAACAATACTAATTAGAATAATTTTGGATGTATACAATTATTAAGGGAATCATTTAAACAAATGTGTAAAATATACCAATATTTCATAGGCCATAGGTCATCAATGATGGTCACATGTCTCCCATCCTAACATTACACACATGTTACATTTTTATTAATTGTAAGATACATACACATGTTACAATTTCTAATTAAGATAAATGTGAAAATAATCTTAATGTACTTAGTAAAAATGGTTTTATTGAGTGGGGGTACATATGGTAGTATTTTGTATTATGGTCATCATTTTCGATGATATAGAAGCCACATCAATATTATGGAAAGTTTACACACAATTAGTGTGCACAAGTATAAAGTGGAATAAATTTAATTATTAAATATGAAACATGAGATATTATTTTATGCTTTATGTGTGAATTTATTGGGAGTATCTTTATGATCACATCACTTTGTAAAGATCTTGCTTCCTGGAGTATCTTCTTTTAATAAAAAACTCAATGAAATATTTATTCTTTGTGATTCCATGAACATGTTTTGTTTTACATATATAAAGGTGATGTTTAGAGAAGAGTGAGAACCTACCAAAGGTACATTGTATTAGGTTCCACCACTTGGCCATAGTATACATGAAGATGTAGAATAGTTAGATTTTAGTGGACATAAAAATGAGTTATGAGATCAACATGTATACTACGTATAATTGAATGTCAAAATTTGAATTTTGTATCTCTTTGACCTTGGGGATATATGATGAGGACACAATGTGGGACTTAGGCCATGCAGTATTATCTAGTCTAATGTGATGGTCACTACAAGGCATACAAACTTAAATATATGGAATCCACATTGTATATGATGATCACACTCAATGAATTAAATGTCCACATGGAAATAAGTACATTAAAATCATGCATAAAATAATCCTATTCTGATATCATGACCATATTTTATAACCTTGGTTTCCCTGTGTAGGTTGGTGGACCAACTACCCTTTTCACATCAAACTTGATGCTAATATTATATGTGAACTTACGTGATATTATTTCAGTCTATGGATACATTTTAATATAAGTAAAAGTTCATTTTGAGATCATGTAAATGTAAAAATGGTGATAGGATTCATGTGGTGTAAATAATCAGTCCCTTATATGTGTTTATAGGGCTATTGTCATACCACGAGATAGTCTTATTGCAACATCAACATTCTAAATAACAATATAGTGTATAAATATATAATATGCATAGGTTATATATTTATATAATTGAATATGCCAATATTATGATGTACATGTGATCTAAAGTGATAATGATTTCCTAATATTCTACATGGTTTCAACATAGAGCAATATTACTTTCCATGGATTTCTAGCCACATGTAAATATTATATGATGTGATTCTAGTCACTCCAATTTTGTATAAATTAATATGTGACCCATTATCTCATATATAATTATTGATAATTTTTCATGTCATTATGGACACATAGGTATTATGAGAATCAGTACTATTATAATGTAATTAAAATGAATGTGTGTGTGTGTGTGTGTGTGTGTGTGTGTGTGTGTGTGTGTGTGTGTGTGTGTTGGGTGGGTGTTATAAACTTTAAATATGAAGGAAAAGAATATGGCTATATCTTTTAGTGACTTAATCTAAATGATGATTTATACCTAACATAAAACATGGAAAAGGTGACTCTCTATGATTTTGAGTGAACTAGACTATCTCAAATTTATCTTATATAGGTTCACATAAGTTTATTCATAGGTTTATTAAGGAGTGAGTGTGGTCTCATTAAAGTCTAGAACAGAGGGTGTTTTAATATGTTGGTGGGGTTATAATTATTTCTTGGGAAAATTGTCTGAATTTTCCTCTTGGAAGAATAACCTAGCACATAATTAAAATAATATGAACCCAATAGGATATTCATATTAATATAATAGTATTAATTATGTCATAGTGTTAACCAAGATCACTGAATCAATCGAATGCACTAGTTCACCAAATGTGAGACAAGCAAATACATAAGGTTGCATAAAGTAAATGAAATCACCATAAGAGAATTATTATACAAGCATGGAATTAAACATCCATCATATTGTTGGGATGTATGATCCAAAGTATCTTTAATGATTTATTTTTATTTGTTATTAAAATAATTTATTTTATCCTATTAAAGTTAGTTGGTTAACAAGAATTGGTTACATCTAGTAATCACCCATAAAAGATTATAAAGATTTTATTTGCATTATAAATATCATTGCAAAATAATATATTATCAAATTTTGTGTGGAAGAATGTATTCATGATGTAATTTTCAATTTTATGTCCTATTCCAAGAACCAATAGTGGTATCATAGCTTGGTAATTCAAGTGGAGGATTCAATATTGATTAATTTTGACCTTGAAGCCTCCAACCCAATCCATATACCTTCCTTGTATGGTTCAACATTGAAATTAATAGGGTTTTTAAATTTAGATAAGTCTAGATACTACACCTTCAACCTATTGATTATAGACCCCAACATGAGGACATTATCAAAGAAAAAGGTAGCATCAACTGAAAGTGATGTCATGGCCATAAGAGGTAGAGCTCAAATGATCAAAATAATAGATAAATAAAATAAAGATTCACTGTATCCATTGCCACATAAAAGGAGTGTTATATATTTTTTCATAATATATGTTTCCAAAACAATTGATGCCATCAAGAATAGCATCCAGGAACCCTTATTGCTTGTCTTCTTTCCATAGGTCTTGTAAAGTCCTCCTTGATTTTATTTATGGACGATTTGATAAATAAAGTCATTTTTACCTTGCTCACACTTAGATAATATTTAAAATAGTCAAGGGCATTTTTTTATTAATTAATTTGTGGTATATTAGAGGGACGATTTCTAATTTTAAAATAGTTGATCATTGTCTCATGTCTGACATTTTATCCTATTATTATACTCTTCTTATTTCTATATATGGCTATACAAGTCCATACAAATTTGAGAATAATTATGTATTTCAATCTGATCACTGCACTAGTTAATCTTCATGTAATTTTTTAATCATAGTAAAGCCTCCAAATCTATAGTGTTAAATCCTACAAATCAGGGAGCATGCCTTATGAGAAGTAAAGTGTACCACTTCTTGACAAGGTCGTGATATACACTTTGATTTTTTAAACCAGATTTATTTTTATCTATGGAAATGTGATTTGACCATGATTTCAATGTCATTGCAAAATTATTGATCATCTCAAACCCAATAAGACCTGTATGTGAAGAAGACACCTTTCAAATCCCTAAAATTACAGTGGGTTCCAACAACCAAAAGTGACAATCAAAACATTCGGTGAAAGATTTTACATTCTATGTAATTTTTTTATTATCTTTCATTACAAAAAAGTAAAATAAATAAATAACAAAGTATAGTTATCTAGAATTTATTACTTATATATGCTTAGATTAATTAAAGGTGAGGTGGATAAAGTGTTTTTTGATAGTCACTTTCCCAAGAGAAGGTCACGGATTTAAAACCATATTTTGGACACAATTCCTTTTACATCTGATTTTTTGGATATATATATATATATATATATATATATATATATATACATATATATATATATATACATATATATATATACATATATATATATACATATATATATATACATATATATATATACATATATATATATACATATATATATATATACATATATATATATACATATATATATATATACACATATATATATACATACATATATATACATATATATTTATATACATATATATATACATACATATATACATATATATATACATACATATATATATACATATATACATATATATATATACATATATATATATATATATATATATACATATATATATATATATAGATATGTATATATATAGATATATATATATGTATATATATATATATGTATATATATATATATATGTATGTATATATATATATATATATATATATATATATATATGTATGTATATATATATATATATATATATATGTATATATATATATATATGTATATATATATATATATGTATATATATATATATATATATATATATATATATATATATATGTATATATATATATATATATATATTCATTCATTTATTTTGAAAAGTGAATATTCAATTTTCAAAAGACTTTTTAAAGAGAAGAAGTGTAAAGAGGAGAGGTGATATAAGAGTGTTTTGTTTTCATAACCAATGTAATGAAATTAATGTATCAAGGTGCATTTTTGTTTGAATTTGACACCTTCAAAATGAAAATTTTCATAATATCACTTCATGCTTGTGCTCTTAGAGACAATACCATCCATTATAGGTACCAATATCCTTTTGATTGAAACCATCTAAATGATAAATGGAGGTTGGAAGTTTCATTGGAGGCTGGAGGATAATTACCCTCTCTAGTTAGTTATTCACTTAGAGTATGGGTTCAATGCTTGAATGACAAATTTTGACTTGTGTTTTCTATTTTCATTTCCAATTTTAACTTTTTCTCAGTGTTATTCATGACATGGAGTAGACAATGTTAGTTGAATTTGATTCTCTTGGTGCATAGCTTCTCACCTCTCACCTAATAGGGGAAAATATATTGTATTTTTCATTCTTCGATCAGTCATTAGTGATAGTATGATATGATAGAATTTATTAGTTTTTGGGCCCTATTTCATGCTATGTAATAGATTCGTGCCATCTTGATAGACACCTAGGCACGAGGTAATATTTTGTATGGTGGTTATTTTTTTCCTCTAGTGGTACTAGTTGGTTGGCGACTAACAATTCTAAGCAGCATCAAGAACTAGGTGCATAAGATCTATGACCAACCATTTAAGACAAGTGGATCCCTTTTGAATCATGTAGCATTGGGAAATGAGCACACATGATAGTGACTACATATTGAAGGTAAATTTTAGTGGGGGTAGTGGGATGTGTACCTCTAGCACCAGCTCAGCATTCAATGTGAGCCATTCCCCATAAACTAGGATGCTCTAAAGCTTATAAAATGAAGCTGTGTTTAGCTGAAGGAAAGGGAAGTGAACTGGAGAATATTGAAGCTCTAGTGAATTTTTTCTAAAATATTATCTTAGGCTTATAATTTAGTTTAGGATGTATTTTTATGCTTCCCTTTGTAACACCTAAGCTTTCCTGTGATCTTGGGTTTTTAGCATTTTATGTTTCTCAGTTTATATGGACTATGTATACATTATGGTTTAAATGTATTAATGAGGAATGCTTTTTGTAACTAGTTAAAGGCACTAAACATGTTAAGTCTTTTAATGTGTATTGATTTCATGTTATTTTATATCAAATGTGTGATTGATTCCTCATGAGCTCCCAAACTGGTTCATTGCTAGAGGACCTATGGATGATAATGAACCCTATGACTAGAAGATGAAATACACAAACTATGGTTAAAACCCCATGCCCTAAATGAAACCTATGCCTAAGCATGAGACCATACCAAAACCCATTAACTAGATAAACAGTTGGCCCTCAATCACCTGAATGCCATCAAACCTATGAAACCCAAGGCTTGTGATTGTGAATTCCTAGTCATCATTACACTAACCCAATCCCCTTTAGAACTAAGTTGTGCCATGGTACAACTAGCCTAATAGACCCTGGTCCCTTCTCTATTACGCTTTGGGTGATAACATAAGGTTTACAACTTATGTATATTGATTCTATATATGTCAAGTGATTAATTATTGAGCACTTTAGGATTAGTCAAGGCGTGTGCCTAATCAAAATAAGCCTAAATCTGACATGGGTAACCAGCTAGGTGTGTGACTAATCCCATGACCTAAAAGACCTACTTTACTACAACATTTTGGTTCCATTGTCAAGACCTATTAATTTTTTTATTCTGATGGTGTAGTAGGACAATGCTCTGATTCACCTTCAAAAACATCGAATGCTAGTTGTAAAGAATGAAAAATAGATTTTCATTAAGGCATCAAACTTGTAAAGGGTAGAACCCAAGGAAGAGGGTTCAAAACCATTTGTATGATGCCCTAAATGAGATGTTATTTTATGAACTATTGGATCAAGTATACCACTAGTTGGTTAATTATATAACTCATAGAAGCCAAATCTATCCACAATGCCTTGAGTGGATAGAAGAATTCCTATAGATGCTTGAGAAATTGGATGTTACCTAGAATAGATCCATAGACAAATGGTGGTAAGGGGCATTTAATAGCTATATGCTTGAGTTATTAGTATCAACCTACTCTTGCCTTGAAGAAACATAGTACAAATTATTGTATGATTGTAGAGGTACATTTACGAAAGAACTAGGTAACAAAATCAAGAAGATGATAGTGGATTATGGATTCAAAATAGTGAGGATAAAAGGCTAAAGTCCTCTCATATGTAAGCAGTGCAATAGGGAAGAATGAGACATGTAGGTGAGGTGCAATAGAAGGATATGAGAAAATTGATAACTAAGAGCTTAGGTGATAAGATTAAAGAGGAGGAATAGAATGATATAAGATATAGAACCTAGAAGTGCCAAGAGGACTTGTATCGAGTGGGGAGGGAATGGGGAAGGATATCTTGAACGACAGCAATGCCTAGAGCAAAGAGCCCTTGAAGCCATAGAATAAGATCCATAGTTTGTGGGTGAATGCTTAGGGTCCCTTCATAACTTGACCATTGGAGATACAGTAGATGCACCTACCCTATTTGAACCTATGGTGTGAGCTCATGTGATGGACTCCCCAAAGGAAAATAGAAGATTGATAGCTAACATTATTATCAATGTAGACTTTGATCACTTTGTAAATTTAGACCATAACTTTGTGATTGAATAAGCAATCTTGTATGAAGAGTTAATTGAGGATACCTCTATACCCTAAAGTTATATAATGAAAAAAAAAACCTGAGTGCAAGCACCATAATTTAGCCAATGTTATCTATACATCTTGGGAAACAACCCATAAGAAGTGGCCCTATGCTATTATTTTGTAGTATGATGCCATCATATTCTATATCAATAGAAATAACCACCAAATTAATGCTTGGCATAGTCATTGGAGGTGTTGGGGGACCAACACCAAGACAAACACCAAGAAGACAATTACCTCAAGCATCAACTATTTCCCAACCCCAAAATTATTATGAAATGTCCATGTGCCTACTAGAGTATCAAGGCATGGATAATTCTATTAAACATGTACTCAAGTATGAGTTATAGTGGTGCACGTAGTGACTAACTCATACTAAGTGCAAGGTAATTCAGTTTGAAACAACTTTGCTTGATTGCACCCATACTTAGTATAGGAATTTTTATCATAACCAAGATATGGTTTATTATGACACCCTAAAGGGATAATTTATAAAGGAGTTTGACATACCTAAGTATGAGAAGCACAACATCATCATGCTCAAGGAGATAAACCAAGGATTATCAAAAAGTGTGGACTTATAGATTTAAGTAACTAAATTAGAGGCCAAGATAGATGGCCTAAAGAAGGATTATCATCATGTTAGGTTCAAGATGTTCCTCTCCAACCTCCCTTACAAAATTCACCCCTTCCATCATGTGTAATGGATCTTTGGATGATTTCTAGTTCCATTTAGAATGATTCTCTCCATGAAAACATTCATAAACCCTTAGGAAGTGTTTGAAGCTGCATGTAGAGCCAAGGTAGTTAGGAGCACCAATATAGGCATCAACCCATTCATGGAGGTGTAGATTGCATCTATGGCTTCCCAACTATATAAGTTTAGCCCTATTTCTTCACAAGATGCTCAATTTTGGATGTGTTATACTGAATATAATAGAGAGGGTCATAATTGGAACAACTTCCCTTGAAGGAATGTGTGTGTTTTGATTCTCAACTATGAAGTTTGTCATGAGGCTTATGATGTTAATAACTAACCCTTATTACAATGCTCAATTTAGGTCAATATAACCATATAATACAATTTGTGTGATGCCTATACTCACAACATAGTGGATTACTGAGGGATTGATGAAATGCACCAGAACATGGAGATAGGTGCACAATAAGCAACTACAATAACTGTAGGGTAGGAAAACCAAGGGAATGAGGTTTATGGTCATCATAATGATGGATATGGAAACCAAATAGGTGACATATGGTGAGGTGGAAGATGTGGTGGAGGAATATTCCCAAGGTGATCATATTATAAGTATGGGTCGATTGAACACTATCAGTGTGACTGCATAATGCATCCAACATGTGGGTATTTCTAGGGATTGCATGTGGTTAAAAATTTCCCTAACTTGTACAAAACATTAACCCAAGGTAAGATGGGTATTGAAAAGGGTACAAATATGTTTAGGGATAAGCCTAAGGATATTAAATGAGCTCCAAAGGTGTAGCCAGCCCACCTAGAGCCAATCAAGGTACATGAAACCACATAGAGTGGGTTCACCACTCAGCCAACAATTACACGTACATAAGAGATACACTTATAATTTGTAAAACTAAGTTATACTTAGTGCATAGCTTAGCTTGAGCCAAAATTTATGCCCTACCCTAACCCAGTGTATCAAAAGGATGCCTTGTAATAAGCTTTGAGCATAATACAAAAATTTTAGGGAGTCAGGGATCTCAAATCATAGGCTACCACCTTGCACAAAAAAAAAAATATTAAGGAGGCTAAGGAATATGAGTTGACAAAAATCTTGCACCTCTTACAAATGGATAAGATGTTTCTCCTACTAAAATACTTCTTCTTAGAGCATGCATGGAAGAAGCCAAATGAAGTTGTTGAGCACCACATAATTAAATTTGTTGTGTTGCATATGGAGTGGGCATGTGAATTAAGGCATACTCAGAATGCAGAGTATGACTGATAATTTCTAGTAAATGCCCCCATCAATGACTAGTCTATCTATGAGGTATTGATTGACATTGGAATAGAGGTTAATATCTTGACCAAGAATGCATAGGAGAAGATGGGTTAACTAGCCCTAAGACCTTCTCCCCATGTACTCTTCATGGTTAATAAGACCCAAGTGTATCCAATCAACATTCTTTATGGGACCATTATAGATATTATGGGCACTAAATTCCATACTGAATTTGAGGTGATTGAGTTAGCAGAACAAGATAACTACTTGATGCTCTTAGGAAGGCCTTAGTGTTATGCCAATAATACAAATATGTGCTTCAAGAAGTGATATATGACCTTTGAGAATGGAAATAAAAGGTATTAATATCCCTTTCAAGTGACCAAGGATGCCCTTATATGGATAGTGTTGATCTAGAAGATGAGGTCAACCATATTTATAACATCACATCACAAGGCATCAAGAATATCCATCCTTCTAATCAGGGACTGCTTTCTTGGGAAGATGGATAGTCAACCTCAACCACCACCAATGTTGCTTATAACTAATTGATTGAAGAGGAATATGAGACCACTAGTCATAGATGTTATTTTATATGTGAAAAGGTGATAATGCCCATAAGAACTGGTTGGGTCTAGATTGATGATGCTTTAAAATGATGGGTCTCATGCAAAGAGAAGAAATAAATGAGGGTGCTCCACCTAAATAAAGGCAACCTTATGATGCTCCCAAAATATGAGGAGAGAAACCTAATGGAAAGGTATGTTAGTGACCTAAATCATGCATCCCCAAGGATATATATATATATATATATATATATATATATATATAATGGGTGCAATGGTGTACATCTTAAGGAGTACTACTGCATGATGGTAGGAATCACAAAGATCTAACTTACCAACTTGGTCAAAGACAAAAGAGGCCATATGCACCAAGTTCAAAAGGAGTAACAAGAAATTAGATATCTCAACATACTCTAGTGACTTTGACCCTATGGTGTATGTGATCTTATGCAAAGAGATATAGACTAAATGTCGTATGACTAGCCCAAAAAACTTATGGGTACATGATTTTTATAAAAATTTAAAGACATAGGCAAGATCATGGTATGTCATCAATGAGACATGTTAGGAAATATCTGATTGGGAGGATCTTAAAGATAAGTTTGTGTACACCTTCTCCTTTTCATCATAGAACTTGTAGTTGAGCAAGAAACTATAGGTAATTCATAAGGTAGTGTTCAAAGACACCGCCATGCTCGAGGAGAACTTGAAAGACATGTTCAAAGAAAATAGGTTGGTGTTCCTGACCTTCTTTAAGGAATAAACACTTAGAAGTGACTTTGGTGAGGGAGACGATGAAACATGGAAGGATCATTACTAGAAAATGCTAACCACCATAATAAAGCTCATGCATGAAGTAGATGATAGAATTCTTGACAAAGAAGACTCCACTCATCTTCATGTTGAGACAATAGAGGAGCTTGGTAGGTTGAGGATTATCACCAAGAAAATAATGATCCATACTATGCCACACTTTAGACCATTAGAGTGGATATCATCATAGAAGGAGAGATAAATATGGCTACTCTAGGAACCTCTGTACCAAGGTCAAAATGGAGATTTATGCTATGCTAGCCGTAGGGGTCATTTACTCTGTATAGGAGTTTGAGTGGGTTAGACCAATGATAATAAGCATCAAGAAGGATGGGTACATTCACACTTGCATTGATTACATAACGTTGAGGAGAGAAACCTAATGGAAAGGTATGTTATTGACCTTAAATCATGCATCCCCAAGGAGATATATATAATGGGTGCAATGGTGTACACCTTAAGGAGAACTACTGCATGATGGTAGGAATCATAAAGATCTAACTTACCAACTTGGCCAAAGACAAAAGAGGCCATATGCACCAAGTTCAAAAGGAGTAACAATAAATTAGATATCTCAACATACTCTAGTGACTTTGACCCTGTGGTGTATGTGATCTTATGCAAAGAGATATAGAATAAATGTCGTATGAGTTTGTGTACACCTTCTCCTTTTCATCATAGATCTTTTAGTTGATCAATACACTATAGGTAATTCATAAGGTAGTGTTCAAAGACACCGTCATGCTCGCAGACAACTTGAAAGACATGTTCAAAGAAAAGGGGTTGGTGTTCCTGACCTTCTTTAAGGAATAAACACTCAACAGTGACTCTGGTGAGGGAGATGATGAAAATTGGAAGGATCATTACTAGAAAATGTTGACCACCATAATAAAGCTCATGCATGAAGTAGATGATAGAATTCTTGACAAAGAAGACTCCACTCATCTTCATGTTGAGACAATAGATGAGCTTGGTAAATTGAGTATTATCACCAAGAAAATAGTGATCCATACTATGCCACACTTTAGACCATTAGAGTGGATATCATCATAGAAGGAGAGATAAATATGGCTACTCTAGGAACCTCTATACCAAGGTCAAAATGGAGATTTATGCTATGCTATCCCTAGGGGTCATTTACTCTGTATAGGAGTTTGAGTGGGTTAGACCAATGATAATAAGCATCAAGAAGGATGGGTACATTCACACTTGCATTGATTACATAATGTTGAACACTACCTGTGTTAATGACACTTTCCCAAATCTATTTGCTGAAGAAGACTTGGAAGGCATCACAGGTCACGAGATCTACACCTTCACTGATGGGTTCTCTAGCTACTACCAAGTCCAAATTAAGGAGTAGAAGAATAATAAAATAACCTTTATGAATGAATGGTTTATTTTTATTAAAACATGATTCCCTTTTGACTTAAGAATGCACCATTAGTATTCTCTAGAGTTGTGATAACCATGTTTAAATATTTAATCCACAAGTTCCTACAAGCCTATCTAGATGATTGGATAGTGTATGGCATTGTGAAGGACCATTTTCATAACCTGTGCTTAATGTTTGAGAGGTGAAATTAGTTCTATATATCCTTAAACTTGAATAAGTACATTTTTTCAATTCCATTTTTTACCTTGTTTGGGCACATCATCTATAAGGATGGTTTGCTCATAGATCCAGTGAATATCTCCATCATCATTTAACTACAAAATCCTTCCACTCAGAAAGACATTCACACCTTTCTTGGCCACTATGGATATCACATGAAAGTTATAAAGAGTTCTATAGAGATCATTGTGCCTTTAAAAGAGATTCTACACAAGGATGAGACATTCTAATAGGTGAAGCACAAGAGGAGGCCATCAAGACCCTGAAGCTCAGATTGGCTAGCATGCCTATCTTACAGTTTCCTAAATGGATAATACCTTTTCATGTCTATGTCAATGCATCTATCTCTATGATTGGTGAAATATTGGGGCAGATTGGTGAAGGAAAAATGGATCATCCCATCTCCTTTTCAAGTAGAAAGTTAACCTCAGTAGAGTATAATTACATAACCATGGAACGTGAGGTGCTTGCCATGGTCTATGCCTTGTAAAAATTTAGAAAATACTTGTTGGTAACCCCATTCATATTTTTCACTAATCATGAGGCACTCAAGTACCTCATGAGAAATCCTATTTTACATGGTCACATATTCATATGGATAGTTATATTCCAAGAGTTTTATTTCTTTGTTGTGATCAAGCCTAGATATAATAATTTGGGGCTAGACCATTTATCTTGCATTAATTATGGTGATTCAATGGTGCCTATTGAGAATGACATGTTGGCCAAATAAATATACTGATTATAATGTATCCCTAAGGATTTGGTACATATCACCACCTTTATAATATCTAGAGTTACACCCCAAGCTATAATGAATAAAGATAATAAATAGCTAGTAGTTTATGTCACCCCCTTTTAGATCATCAATAGAGAATTGTATAATCTATGTAGAGATGAAGTGTTGCACTGATATGTCTTGGATCATAAAAGAGACTCCATCCTATAGGAGGTGCATGAAGGTATAGTAGGAGGAAATTAAATTGAAGACATAATGGTAACAAAAGTGTTGCAATCAAGCTTATTATGGCCAAGCTTATTCCAAGATGCAAAGAACTATGACAAGGCATGTGATATATGCTAGTGCACAAGAAAGGCCAATCATCAAGATGAGATGCCTCTCATCCCCATTATTTCTTAATTGCCATTCAAGAAATGGGTAATTGATTTTGTTAGGTTGGTAACTCCTACAACACAATGCACAGGTGTAAGGTATATTCTAATGTCCACAAATTAGTTTAACAAGTGGGTTGAGACCACATTTAAAAAAGTGCACAACCACCATAGTCACATGATTTATTTGGGAAAACATAATCAATAGACATGGGTACCTACTCAGTCTGACAAACAATAGGGGCACTCACTTTATGAATGAAATATTGTGCATTATATTAGTGGAGTATATGGTGGTGGACCACAAAGTAAGCCCATATCATCCACAATAAAATATCACAGCTGAGGCATTTAACAAAATACTAGGAATGTACCTCATAAAGATATGTGAGATTGGGTGTAAATATTGGGATGATGAAGTGTTGGTAGTATTATGGTCATATTGCATAACCTACAAGTGCTTAAACAAGGCTATGCCATTCTAATTGGTGTTTGATGCTAAGGTAATCTTGCAAATGGAATTCTTGGTTCCATCATTGTGGATTGAATGCATTGGTTGGTTAGATGACCAAGAGTCACTAAACACAAGGATAGAGGTCTTGGAGCACTTAGATGAGATGCACACCCAAGCCAAGTGAAGCCAACAGATATAAAAGGTTCACCAAAAACTTTGGCATGATAAGCATATAAAATCCAAGGTATTGATAGAAGCAACATTCATTTTGCTCTATGACTCCATGTATTTCAAGAACCTAAGAAAACTTTATATAAGGTCGATCGGTCCCTATATCATCCACCACATATTGGTGATAGATGTATGTAAGTTGCATATGTTGACCAACATAGTACTCCATGGGCATTTCAATGGTAACCAATTGAATCCATATCAATAATAGGATGGAACTTGCACCTTGAGAACACTAACTTCTTATTCAATATTCATTTTTTGATGAGATGAATAAAATAAAATTTGGCACAAGCTAAATGGTTCTTTTTTACTTTTTTTGTTCTTTGGAAGTAGAGTAAAGTATAAAGAAGTGGCACTTTGAATCCCACCAAAAAACCTACTAACACTTCAATCAATCCCAGTTAGGTGAGTCAAGTACTTGCACTTTATAATCACCTAAAGTCAAACACCTAAGTTTTAGGTATGTGAAGATTGTCAAAATCAGACAAAGGAAGTGCACTAGACATTGTGCATCCAATCCTAGTTGTAGGACACTTGCAAGCCCTATGTAGAAGTTTGTATGGCCTTTCACACATAAATCCAATCAAGTGAGTCAATCCCTTGAAATTTTTAAAAGTGCCTTAAGCTAGACATCTAAGTGGTGGGTGCATGAAACTCTCTAACTCAAGTAAAGATGCATAATTTTGATCATACAAAGAAAGAGAGTGAAGATGTACCATTTGATTGTGTGCAAGAGACTTGGGAAAAGAAGAAATAAGCAATAGAGGACTAGTGCAAGGAATTTGTATGAAGTAGGATAAGATAAGGAAAAGATGAAGCACAAGAAACTGACCAAGATAGAAAATCACACTTGAATTAAAATCACATCAAGAAGAGGTAGAATCAAGGAGGTTGAATTGCATGCATGTGAGGCACTCTACCCAGATTACCACATTGAAGGTAAAGGTCATGCCAAGAAAACAAAGTATAGAAGGAAAATCGTCAAAGATAGTTGGCATCCACCTATATTTGAGCAAGAAGTAACCATTTGAAACATAATTCACTTCACCAAAATACAAGTAGAAGTGTTAAAGGTGGTGATGATAGGATAACAAAGATACACAATAAATGAGCTGGTGGCAAAAGAATTCTATGGAGTTTAATAAATCTAGATTTTTCCATGCCATTAATGCACTTCCATTAAATATGGTATATGGAATTAGAGTATAAAATGTCACATGACTAACTAGTCTCTATTACAAACTTTGTGCAAACTTGAGATGTCAAGAAAGCCTAAGCAAACCAATGAATCAGAGAGATAAAGAATAGAGACCTTATTAGATCAAGAATTCGAGCACTCCAAACACCTAGAGTGAATTATTGTGAGGCTAAAGAAATTTCAATCATAGTAAGATTGGTAGAGGGGTGGAAAGGAATTTGAGAAAGACATAGTTGATGGAAAAGTGAGTTGCCATTGAAGACACCATTAATGACTTGTAAATCTTAGAGCTAAAGGTATAGTCACAAATATTATGACAATGAAGTGCTAGTAATAATTTGAGGTTTTGATAAACCTAGCTTACCAGGCTTTAATACCAATAGGTTTAGGATGGGCAAGAAGCGAAAGGGAATGGGTCCGTAGTAACAAATTTTAAAGTGGGCACTCATGGTGGTAGAATTGATTCCTATAAGAATAATAACATTGATATTATAAGGGGTGAGTATCACACAAGTCATCCCTCAAGCATTGACTAAAATGTAATATCAGATCATGTGGTTCCCCCAAAGGTTTTGATATGGGAAAACTATAATTCATTTATGCATACCTTCTATCTAGAGGAGCAAAACCATCATATTTTGAGCCATGTGTAAGACCTAACATCAAATTAGATGGTGGATATAGGGAGAAAGACAAAATAGGGCATGACACTATTTGACATCACCATTTAATATAAATTGATAGCTTTTAGCACAACTCAGCTGTATGAGTTGTAGCCAAAGGATCTAGTATAATTCTTTCTATCATGCATCTATGGTGACCACATCTACTTCACATGGAGGAGCATGAGGATATCAGCGTGCCTCATTAGAAGGATTACCAAGCTCCTTCAAGTTGGAAGAGACATCCATGATATGATGGGTGATGATGAAGAGGTGGAGTGCATGGAAAAAATATTAATTTATAAGAAGGGGGATTCATCTTCCCCATCAAATATTGTAAGGACCCAAGCATAAGGGTGGCCTTGTGCATCATGAGATTGAAACTCTACCTCAATAGTCAATGGACTGATGTGATAAAAACTTACCTTTGCATCGCATACCATATAACATAGGGCATGAAATTTAACATTTCCAAATTATTGTTGAAGTGTTCATGAAGAATGTTTTATAATGCCACATGATAAAGGGGACATCTAGGTAGGGATCCATTCTCATCCTGATAGTCATGGAAGAGATTGGTATACTATATGGGGATGAGGATAATCTCTAGTTTTTTCTAGAATATAATCACTTCCTAACATAAAAATACAAGGATTTCACTTTCTCAAGTTCCTTTAATGTAAAGTATAAAGCACACATGATGAGATGATACAAGCAATATATAGAGGCATTTAGGATTGGGTGGTGTATCCCTCAAGATCTCCCCAAGAGTATGTATGGGATAGAAAAGTTACTATTATTTAACATTTATACATAGTTCAACTAGCACTAGTTGATGAAAATGAGTTCATCTAGTTAAAACTCCCATACACTTTTTTGGCCAAGTATTTCAGGGATGCACTCAAGGGTATCCCCAATGAATAATAATTGGACATTGTAGTGAGAGAACTGGATATGGAGAGAAATAGGCTATGATACCACTTTATGTGTCCATATGAGAAGGCAACAAGGGATAAAGAGAATGATTTAGATCACACTGACGTCAACCCTCTTCAAAAATTAACCATAGTTAGCTACATCAATAAGCTTTACTATGAGATGAATCCCAAGAGGAACATCCATAGTTCCAATTCTAAGTAGACTGATGATCATCCTATTAGGATCAGTGATGAATGCATGTCAATGCCAGTGGAAATAAGGAAGTCTCTCAAGAAGAAGAAAGGGGAGACACTAAAATAAATAAAGGGGCACCTAAAGTTTAATATCACCTTAGGCAATGAAGCATCTCCATCATCCCAGACCAAGAATCACATAAATTTCATGCTAAAGACTTCTCTTATCTCAAAGGAGAGTAAAATAAGCCAAAGTTCTCATATATGATGGCCACTATCACCCTAGTAGACATAGAGGTGTAAGAAGAACTTGAGAAGAGGGAAAATGTTGGGAAGGGTGCATATATTTTGCATAAATAAGACTCCTCATCTAGAGAGGAAACTTCCCCACCACCCCAGAGTGAAGAAGCAAGGTAGGAAAAATCTTGGATGAAGATTGGACTTAGAGAAGTAGACATACAAAAGGAACATGAGCTGTATAGGAATAAATAAGAAGTGAGGAAGCCCAAAATGATGAAGGATGTAAGGAAGCCAATCCCAAAGAAAAATTCCCAAAAAGAGCCCAACATGGTGGAAGTACATGAGGCTCTCCAAGGTGACACCACTATCACATTTAGATAAGTAGTACCATCAAACATACTAATTGAAGAAGATATAAAGTGAAAATATAAGGGAATTAGATTGGATCATGATCAGATCAATGTGACACTAGAGTTTCACCATAAGAGAGAGGCCATGAGGGCCAAGGTCATGTCCCAAGCTGAAATCAATAAAGTAGAGGCTGAGGAGATAAGGACCAAAGAAGAGAGAACCACTAAAATAATCAAGAAAAGGAAAGTGAAAATAAAGAAGACCAATAAGGAAAAGGCCATGAAGGAGGAGGAAGAAAAGAGGGTTGATGCAGTCATATAACCAATTAAAGATAAATTAGTAGAGGCACCTAACACCCACACTATCCAAGTAGAGAAACCTATAGAACATGTGTGCCCTAGTATTGAAGGGGTACCTAGGGACAAAGAAGGTGATGTTGACACCTCAAACAAAAAAATAGAAGAAGAAGAAGAAGAAGAAGAAGAAGAAGAAGAAGAAGAAGAAGAAGAAGTGGATGAAGGGGAAAAGTGCAAAGAAGAAGAGCCCTTATAGGAAAAAGAGGAAGAAGAAGGTATCGAGGAAGAGAGTAGTGCAAGCAAAGAGGTGCAAGAGTAGGAGTTGGCCATTGAGAAAGATGAATTTAACCTAAGATATCAATAAAAGGTACAAAATTGGTTTACCACATATGAGGACTTATACATTTTGGAATACATGCCCTTTAGAGATACAATAACATTGATGTGCCATCAAGTGTCCTTTGCACTTGACTACTACATGGATGAACCCCATTTTGAGGTACTTGCCCAGGTGATATGGAACATTGAGAACTAGAAGAAAGGAATGAATACCAACTAGTCAACCCATAAGACATGAACCCTATAGGGTCAACTAACTCCCTCCTTAATATGGCCTCCAAGATAGTGTAAAAAAAATTATTAACGATGTTCATGCCACCAAGTAGAAATATATTGCACTCAAGGTAGAAGAATAACTTAGCTCCATGAATATCAAACTCAAAGAGTTGGAAAATCACATTAAAGAAGCATAACCATCCCTTTTGGATGGTACTGACACTTCCTATCTTTTGAAAGTGGGTAAATTGTGTGCACTGGTCGAACAAATGATGCCTCAAATGAAACCAATGCAAGAAGAGGAAGAGGACCCTTGGAAAGCAATGAAGAAAGATCTCAATAAAAATATCGATGAGATGGAGGACCTCTTTTTAAGGTTCGAGGAGCATGCAAATGATGATGATGTCATATTTTTCAACTTTTCCACCCAAACATCAGTCATCAATGCATGCCTTAAAAAGGCAAAAGGAGAAAATAATGCATTAATGAAACATGCATTCAATATTATTAGGGTTGAGTACACATAGATAATAGATTAGGTGAATACATTAAGCACCTAGCTAAAGACCCTAGAGCAAGATATATAAATGTGAGTGAACAGGGAGCCATCCTTGATGGTGGGGTCCAAAATGCTAAGGAGAGGCTTGAGGCCTTCAGGAAAGAAATTGACAAAATGGATGTGCTCATGCTCAAGGCTGCCTCTACAGAGATAGATAACCCCATCAAAGAAATCAAGCTCACAATCTAGGGCTTCAAAGACTTCAATGTAGAATTACAATAGAGCATTCCAAAATTTTATGTAGCTAAGACACTTGAAGGATAGTCCAAGGGTGGACTAACATTTTTGTATGGGGTAATGTTGGGATCCATTTATTGATAAGTAATGGATCTGTGCCAGCTTGATAGACATCTAGGTGCAAGGCAACATTTTGGATGGTTGTTATTTTTTCCCTCTGGGAGTACCAACTAGCTAGTAGCTAACAAATCCAATTAGCATCAGGAACTAGGTGCACAAGATAATGACTAGCTATTTAAGACAATCGACTCCTTTTTGAATCATGTAGCATTAGGAAGTGACTGCATGGGACAATGATTGCACATTTAAGGCAAAGTGTAGTAGGGGTAATGGGATGTATACCTCTAGCACCAGCTCAATAATCAGCATGCCCCATTCCCCAAGAACCTAGGTTGATATAAAGCCTATAAAAGGAAGTTGAGTTTAGCTAAAGGAAAGGGAGGAAAACTAGAGAATAGCAAATCTCTAGTGAATTATTACTAGAAGATTATCTTAGGCTTATAACTTAGTTCAGGATGTATTTTAATGCTCCTCTCTGTAATACCCAAGCTTGCCTATGAGATTAGAACTTAGAAATTTATGTTGAGAACTTGCTCAACTTACATGGACTATGTATACATTATGGTTTAAATGTATTAATGAGGAATACTTTGTACAACTAGTTAAAATAACTAAATGGGTTAAGTCTTTAAATGTATATTGATTGCATGTTGTTTTATATTAATGTGTGATTGAGTCCTAATGAGATCCCAACCTGGTTCATTCATGGTAGACCTATGGATGATAATGAACCCTATTCCCAATAGATGAAATATGATACATATGGTTAAAACCCCATACCCCGAATAAGACCCACACCTAAGCATGAGACCATGTTGAGCCTGCTTAATAGATAACTAGTTGGCCCTCAAGCACCTAGATGCCATCAAGCTTATGAAACCTAAGAATTTCTCTTATGAATGAAAAACCATCATTATTCTAACTTAGGCCCTATTTAAAACCAATTTACTCCATGGCACAACTATCCCAATAAACCTCAGTCCCTTCTTTATTGTACTTCAGGTGAGAACATAAGGCTTGCACCTTATGTATATTGATGCCAGCTCTATGGAGTGATTAAATATTGAGAACCTTAGGAGTGGTTAGGGATTTTACCTCATTGAAACAATCCTAAATCTGACTTAGATAACTAACTAGGTGTGTGACTATGCCCATGACCCAAAATACCTACTTTCCTAGAACATTAGCACTAATAATGTTGAGCAAAGCTCATTAGGGTTTATTGGGCATCATCAAGATGTGTCATACAAAGTTTAAGTTTTTCACTTGGATGGGTTCCTATGTAAGACCTTATGTTGGTTGATGTATTTGGACATTCTAGATCATGTTCTACTATAGTATGGTATGATGATCATCAAGGATTAGTAATCCTTGATCCTATTCATCAGCCATTTTTGTCCACAACACATAGGGGCAGGCTTATTTGTGGAGCAATATAGTTTTTGGTTATGACAGGATTTATCTGATGCTTCAGAGTCATTTCTCTAGTTATTTCATCTTGTATAACCCTTTGGATCAAGGGAGAGTTTTTTGGGTCATATGATCCAAAGTATATTTAATTTTTTATTTTGCTTTGTTAGTAAATTAATTTACATTATCTTTTTAAGGTTAGTTGGTTCATTGGAATTAGTTACATCTCTTAACCACCCATAAAATATTATAAATATTTTACTTGAATTATAAATATCATCTTTAAAATAATATATTATCAAGTTCTATATGGAAGAATTTATTCATGGTGTAATTTTCAATTTTCTCTCATGTTCCTAGAGCCAACATATTCACCCAAGACTAATAGTTATCACTCCACACAAAATACAAAGGAGGATAGGTACATAAATATGTTGAGGAGAGGCATAAAGCCACATTCATTTTACAATGTGAGCATAGGTCAATTTTCAAATGAATAGTAAACCCATGTTTTAGAAATAAGTCAACATTGGTTAGTGAATGACAAGGCACCAACTAATTATACCACAATTTATACATGTGGGTATGCAACTAAGTGACATCGTAAATAATCCTAAATGACATAATATCTATCTAAGAAAGGTGAATAATACAAGTAAAGGTAAAAATTTATATGAGATAAAAATTATACACTAACACCCCCCTTAAGTTTAGCTTAGGTGTGTAGTATAATTGGGTACCTAAAACTAGGCTTGATGAGGTACCCAAGTACAATATAACTATAAAAAATAGAGTAAAAGGAGAAAACCTAGTGGAAAAAAATTTCCCCCAAAAGAGACAAAAGAATAAGAGGAGACTAAAAGACCCCCTAGATGATGATGCTAAACTAGTCATTAACCCAACTATAGATCGCAATATGATAAAGGTTGATGATGAAATCCTCTACTTGAATATTATATAAGATTTATCTATAACAAACAATATATTTTCCATTTATAAAAGGAAGAAAATGATGTGCCTACTGAAATTCTACCCATTTCACAATGGAAGATAAAATAATCAATATGAATATCTTTGAAAGTGGTCAAAATAGAATATGTGACATAGATATAGCAAGATCATGGGCACAAACTAGATGGAATGCCACTAATGTAGATCAATTAGAATAATGAAATGGAAAATTCATAGAAATAATTACAATGTGAAGTGTGGATTATGACACAAAAACTAAATATATAAAATATATAGAAAGAGATGAATTGTTGATGCTCTCAATATGTGTACTCATACTAAAAATAGTAGAGTCCTTAAAAATGCAAATTTGTTTTAGGATAACATCCTCAATAGGGATGGAAGTAGAATCTATAATACGATAACTTAGGCTGGTTAGAATTATTTCATTTAGTGGTGGATCAATAAAAGGAAGATAATTGTCCATGATGAATGTCTCATCATAGGAAATAGAAGCAGGAGGAAAGAGTACAATAGTCTCAGAAGAGATAATAGGAAGGGGAGGAGGAGGTGTAATGTAAGTCACATTACGAACCATGAAAATATTCTATAGTATGATCCAAAAAAATTAGGGACACTTTTTATATTCCACATGGGAATTATTAACCATGGAAACATGTAATAACAATGTCAAAAACCTTGTCACAAGTATTAGATCACTTATCGAACCGAATAGAATCAGTGGGTGTAGGAATCTATCCATATAAGAATGGAATATGATTCTTGTGTGTGAGAAATTATTCTATGTAATCAAACCATGAAGGATAATTATCCTTTTAAAAAATAACCATTGGAGATGAAAAAACTCTCATCGTCTAAAGTCTCTCAAATGGGGTTGACATGCATGAAAGAAGAAACCAAGAAAGTGAAAGATACCATAGAACAAATTGTAAGAAACCCTTAAACACAATTGTGTATGGGATGTCAAACACATCCTTGAATACATCCAAGTGATAAATTGGTGATTTAATTATGAGGGATAATTTATGCTCAAAATATGGATGTCAAACAAGCCAAAGATGCATCCATGTGTGAGAAATTGGTGTACTAAGTACAATTCAGAAAGTAAAATGGCCCATAACATATGTAACCCCACTAAATATGTAACATATAACTTTAGTTTATTTATAAAACAATAGGTCCAATTCATAGGAAATTAAAAAACTTGAAATTTTAAGCAATATGACACTCAATTTTGAGCTATCGATCAAAAACTATTACACACTTAATTTATCATAAATGAGGCCTATTTAATAAAATTGTAGTAAAACCTTAAAAAGTATATATGGAGAGAGTGAACCTATCCTTCCATTAACTCATTGGATTTGAAATCAAACAAGTGACCTTTTAGTCATAACACCAAGCCTTAAAAAGTCTTTCAATTTACCCAATTATGTAAATCAAATGAAAAAAATCCACTTGGCTATTTTTTTTAGAACATTATCACCAATTGGTTCTTACCCATAAACCCATAAACCTTTATAAGATAAAACCCATAAACCTTTATAAGATCACCAATTGGTTCTTACCTATGTTTAAACTAAATAAAATAGCCTAGGTCAACCATATACTCATAATATAATATTTAAGAATGTTATCAATAAGAACATATAATAAATTGGGTTCAACAGATAATAATGAAATGTTGAAATTATTAATTATGTCAATTGGGCAGAACGTCACAGAGTGTACCGAGAAAATCAAGCTTGTATAACTTTGTGATTACCAATTAGAGACAAAAACTATTCTTCATAATGACACTAAATTATTTCTACAACCAATTTATAGGTCTAGTTTAGCTTTGTCAAGGGTGATTTAAGTGAACTTAATGATATAGTTTATAAAATTGGTACTAAACTACTGAATTTCAAAAATATTTGGTTGTGCATTTGAAACATTATATAGGCCCAAAGTGGGATCCAAGTAATGCTTAATATGTGTTTCTCCATCCCATCAATTGATGTACCATTAAAAAATATTCATTAAAAAAAAATTGGGTTTTGAAAATACATATGTCACAAGGACTAACATTGTAGAAGAAAATAATTGATATTGGAACTAATGAACTTTAGGGCCTATCTTATATTGAAAAGTAAATATTTTGATCTTTTCATGACCTTTTTATTTAACATACTTTATAATTTGAATGATATTCAAGAATTAAATATGGAACGTAAATCCAAATCTAGAAAAAAGAAGACTGAAAACTACATTCCATCTAAAAATTTCATTTTTATTGAACTTCTCTTAATTTCTCGTGTTATATTGGAATTTGTATTGAGCCTTCATCATTAAATTTATAATATTAGTATCCTAATAATGTCCTTACTACCTTCTCATGGGATTTTTTTTAATTTTATAAACAAGGATATTATTGCATCTTTTTATCACTTCTTTTCCTTTTGCACATATATGAAGACATACTATCATATCCTTCTTCAACTCGTATTAAAGTCTAACCAACTAAAAATTTGAAAACTTAGATATATATCTATACAAGCATAGATCTCAATATATTTTTATTATTTTTCTCTTTTTTATTTCACATATACTAATGAGGAGGATATTTCATCTAAAATGTCACTTTTTTGTCTTGTCAAAAGTTTTTACAACATTGTATATCAAACTTTGATTCTTTAAAAAGAATAGGAAACTATGATATCATAATATTAAATAGACATTTAAATTATTAATTTTCCCTATTGGATAGAATAGGGGGTCTTCTTATTCACTAGTTAATGTTTAATGGAAAATAGTTATGATCAAATATACCCAATGAATACAATTTTTCCACTTGGATAACTACCTAATTGTAAAGTCACCATGGTCTAGGGGAAGGGGACAAGTAGTTGGGAACCATAAATTTGAGGTCCCATTGTATTAAATAAACACCATGTTATAACTCACCATTTTTTATTTATATAGTTTAACAAGTTATTAGTGAAAACAAGTCATCAATGAGGCTTTTAGTGTTATTCAAAGTCATATGATGATTTTTACTTAGAAAAGTCAATGTTTAGGTCTGTCCAATAGTTGGGACCCCAATCTCCAATTATTTTTCAAAATTTGACAAATAGTTACATAAAAATAGACTTTTTTTTAATAGTTTATTAAAAAATTGTGCACTTAAGCATTGCATTGTGTTATAATGATTCATTAATAAAAACTGAAGGGACATGTTAGAAGATGTGTGAATGATTAAAATACAATGATGCTCCATGTTTAATGATGTTCTAAAGGATTTAAATAGTAGTGTTGTTAGTGAATAATGCCATGAAATCCATCAACCACCAATTTTTCATGTATTCTCGGCACTTCTCCCCAAAATGCTATGGAACCTTTATACCTCTTACTCCATCTATAATGTTTCATAGAGCATGTAACATTATCATTTTAGATGAATGAAGCATTATTTAAAATTTTGTGACTTATTCCTGTAATATAACCCATGAAAATATTCTATTTTGTTAGTGTGTCTATAATTCATGAGTTTTACTTTTAATTTGATGTTTTTTGGCATGCCTTTACATTTGAGTCAACTGTTACTAGTGTTTTCATTGTGTGGTCTCAATGTTTTCATTCACATTTGAGTAAGTGTTATTATTTTTATATTTAACCATATCATATTTCTAATCCATTGGCCATATTGTAACATGATTAAGTTATTAATATGAATCAAAGTACAATTTTAGAAGACACTTATGTTATTAATAGGCAATAGACATTTCTAAAGATGCATGATAGCCTACTAATGATGTCATACACACCATTATTAGTCTATTTGGCATGGTTTGTTTAAGTCACTCTCCCTAAAATGTAATGGAAACCAAGTTCTTGTTATTTTAATTATAGTTTTTTTGTACCTATACATCTTAATGACATTTAAGGCATGTGAATGAAAATCTCAAGCTTTTTCATTCACATACCAGTAAATGTTAGCATTTTTATTTTACTTTTAAATAAGGTCCATGTTTTAAGATGATCAATGGGATTTGTTTCCATAAATGTGGCTAGTTAATTTCATCAAAGATAAACTCTCAAACCTATGAATGTGCTTTGTTTAAGTGGCTCTCCCTTCATTGAGGTCATGGAACCCAAATGTCTCTTATGTAGAATGCATCATTTTGTGGATATTATGGGGTGACCATTTTGGAGGGATGAAATTTTATCCACAAATGAACAAATAATGTCTACATGTTTTCAATAATAATATATAAATGTATATTAATTTTCAAATTTAATTTAAAACATGTGAAATTAAGCACTTCATCATATTTTTGTATATGAATTCATGTTCCTTTTCTATTTATATCTACGTTTATTTTTTATTTTTTGGATTGAAGTGTGATGTTAATCTTGTTCAATGTGCCATGCTAAAATACTACTCACTCATAGTAAATTTGAGATGAATGAAAATCAAAAATAATGACATATTAATCAAAATACACTATTTAACAAAGATTTTATCTTTGACATCTTATAGGGATGAAATGTTACATGCCTTGATCAACCTACAAATTGAACATGTGCTAGTAAACATTTATTGATATGTGGATGGAAGACATAAAGGTTTTAATCCACATGCCAACGTATTTTATTTTATTTTTATAAAATTTAATACTCTCATTTTCATACCATTAAATTTTGAGTCAAATTTATTTAATGATATCCTTTTGTGAATTAAAGTTAATTTTATGATCTATTTCATTGATAAATTGTACATGACATGAAAATTTCAATACATTACATAATCAAACCTAATATAATATATAATAATTAATTTTATTAATAAAATCCATTAAATTAAATATAAAACATAATAAATTTGATTATATTAGATAACCAGTAGAAACATTTACACCATCCAAGGTGGAAATAAGAGTTATTCCCTTCATTGGATGTATTTAGGGAAAGTGTAGTTGCATTTGATCATTTAAGGGATATGTCATTAGTGGGAATTGGTTTTAAGTAAACATATTTATGATGAGGAATACCACATGATCCAATTGGGGATAGAATTTTTATCATGTACTTCAATATGTGATGTTGTTTCGGTAGAGGTTGATTTCACTACTTTATTAACTATGGCTCTCCAATTATTTTTTGGACATATTGAATTTACTCGTGAGAACATATGCTTGTTGACTATAAGGAAAACGTAAATTTACCATGTAATAAAGTAGTTTGTAAAATATTTATTATATTATAGGTTGAATTCTCCTTGTAATGAATGAAAAACTTTAGGGCTTCCATCCACCTATTCAGTCATACAAACATGTAGATTGAATCAGGGCCCTTTATTTCTTATTAATAAACCATGTTAATGTAATAGGGGGACTAAATACATATTTTTTAATCGAATGTGAAAAAAATGTTCATTTTTATATTATTATTGGTATAATTTATAAATTTCATTATACAAGTGGTTCCCAACTATTTTTCATACATGTCAAATGACTAAAAATGACAAATCAAGTGCTTTAAGTTTGTGTTCTTAGATAATCAAACTAGATTGGATAAAGGAGGGAGAAACAAACCTTTTATTTAATTTTGAAATCATTATATCATCTACATGTTACATAAATAAATATAAATAAGGAAATAACATGAATTCACCAACATATATTTAGTTATCAATTTTCAAGGTAGGTAATGTTTCATCCATCTAACATGACTATGTTATAGTCTATGTTAAATAATGCATTATACATAAAATCTTGTTGGGTTCCATAATCATTCATCTCACATTTACTATTAGTGAGTGACATTTTAACATAGAACCCTAGATAAGATTAACACAACACTCTAATGATGGGAAATACAAATATGTCACATATATAAATAACACGTAAACATGAATTGAGATACAATAAAATTAACATTTATTTATATGTGAATGAAAACCATATTTTTTATACAAATATAATAAAATTTATCTGTATGTGAATAAATATTCCCAATTTTGATGCAAAGACAATAAAATTTATTGATATATGAATTAACACCATCATATATTCCATCCAAACATTAATAAATGTTAAGTCTTCCATCCCAAGTTACTATTATGTGAATGAAAACCTTAAGGGTCTCCATCCAAGTAATAGGAAATTTTGAGAAAGATGTGAATGAGAACATGTTGACATTATGGGTTCATATGTGGGTAACATTCCATACATCCAACATGGTGACACTACAATATATTTTGAAATTTTCATTATTGAGAAGAAGCATTTTGGTTTCATGACCATGAGGGGAGAGTGATTTGAATAAGGCATGTTGAGTAGGTTGTGAATTTTATGTTTGGTATAATTAACTAGCCACATTAATAGAAATAAAGCATAAAAATCATATTAGAACATGGCCATTCATTTCATATTAATAACAAATGCATCTTCCAAGATGGACATTAAACTGGGAAAATTATATTATTTTATACAAAATTAATAACATTTGTTGTTATGTGAATGAAAATTTTGAGGGCCACCATGATAATATGAGTATAAGTGACTCAAATTTAAAGGCATGAAAAAATATATAATAATCACATGCATGTTTGTTACATGCCATTTAGGGTAGACTTACTTGAATAATACATGATGAATAGTTTTTGACAACATACATGGAAACATTAATCGTGAAAATAATGGAAACAAATCTTGTGAGGATTTTATCATGGTATTAACTAGACACATTCATGGAAACAAATCCTTAAAAACATATTTTAACATTTCCTTTCATTTCATATTAATGACACATGCATATTCTAACATGGACATTAAATTGGGAAAATGATATGATTTGATACAAAAAAATAACATGTATTGGTATTTGAATGGAAACCTTGACGGAAGCCATGAACATAATAGTAAAATATGACTCAAATTTAAATACTTGAAAGTGAAATTAACATAATAATAACATGCATGTTGGTTCCATGACATTTAGGGTTGATTTACTTGAATAATGCACGTAGAATATTTTGTTGACAATGTGCATGGAAACATTAACTATGATTGTAATGGAAACAAATCTTATGAGGCTTATATTAAAATGGTCATTAAATATTAATCACACAAGTTTATTACATCATTCCATTTTATTTTTTAAATGAGTTAGAAGATGTATGACTTAATCAAATTCATAGTGAAATAAACATAGTTGTCATTAGAAAAATATTTGTGTATACAAATATTTTCTTTCCCATTGAATTCTTAAATGTGTTAAGATGTGTATGAATTAATTATATGCATAATTAACTAATTAATGATGTATTAAAAAAAAAAATCTATGTAAACAAATATTATCATATATATTCCATCCCATGTTTAAATTAATTTTCATCCAAAGAAGCATTTGTTTGAATACTAATAAATGTTCAATCTTTCATCCCAATTTTAAATCATTTTATCCAAACAAGCATTTTTGTTTATGAGTGTTTAGTCAATGTTTGCATAAGCCATGAAAATATGGCATTATCGAAATACAAATGCATAAAAAATATGAAAAATACAACATTGTTATGAAAAACATATGGTTTCCAATGGGATTTTATGTAGAATGCATTATTTAACAGATATTGTCACTTTGTGTTGTCTATAATTTATAAATTATAAAGATATTGTATTATAGATTAGTTTTAAATTTTTAAAGTGAATGGGATGGAGAGGCTTACAAACTATTTGAATATTCAATTTTTAAAATGGATATAAATGATGAATGAGAGTGGTTGTTAACGTTACAGATTGTGGAGCCAATTGTTGGATCCAAATATTTTAATTTTTAATATGATAGGATGTAATAAAGTTTAAGTGTTTTTGATATTGGATATTTTTTCTAATCTAACTTGAAATCAAGATGTACAATTTTAAATTTATGTCTCTCATTTAGTTAATGAAGTTTATGTGTTCAAGTTATTAGAACCTAACAATATATGAAGATGATGTAATGCCTTACAAAGTGTATTTGATTTTAAATAAGATATATCTTATTTTCATTATAATATATGTTTCTTTTAATTATTTAACACATTTGTAATATTTTTAATATAATAAAAATTATTATTTGTAAAATAATAATAAGACCCTTATATGGATGTATAAGTGACTTTTAAAACCACACAAAAAATTATGTATAATTAAATAAAAATTTGTTACTTATAATTATGAAATTAATTTAGTATGGGCTCTCAACTATTAGACCTCACCCAAATACTAGTCCCCTTACCCTAGTTGAGATTTGAATTTATATATTTGTATACACTCATATCCAAAATTGTAGATGTATGGAAGGAAAAACTGCTTAGGTTACATAATGGTTAATCAACGTACTAAGAAGACATATTATTAATTGGATCCTTCCCAAGTGTAATAATAATATAGTTATAAATATAAAATTTGAAGACCAAATCCCAATGTGAGGTTGTGGGAAAAAATTATAAAAATTACCAAGATCATAATCAATGTACATAAGATCATGATAGACATGTTTTAAAACCCATATTTTTATATTTTGAAAATTCCATATGAAATCTAGTTCATAGGAGGTGTTGTCCATAGCTTTTCATTGAAACCCAAAAAGGTGTTGTTTCGTATGGGAAAGAAGGGATATTTTTAATAATTTAACATCAACCATAAATTAAAGTGTGTTCCCCCAATCAAGATTAAACAACTTGTCATTCCTTAAACAAAATTCTATCATACCAAGGTCCCACTGCACAAGAGAGCACAAATTTTTTTTCCCTTAGTGAAAAGACCCAATTATAAAGTAGAGAAAAAATATTTATATTGTTTACACCCATATACTTATGAAAAGAGATTAGAAAAAATGTTTGAACCCTCACACAAAAGCATGTAATCACAATGAATAAACAACTTGATGGATACTTCATTGAAAATTTTGGGCTTATTTTAATAAGATCAAGGACTACAAATAACATCCCAACAAGACTTAATTTTTTAAAAGTATGCATAAATTACATAACAATGTTTTAATTTGATGATTTTTACATGAGTTTAATTGGGTTAGCTGTCATATGCTATGGGAAATATATAGTACATTAAAATTTAGATAGAAGTCTTATTTTTTTATTGATCATCATATTTTGACTAGAGGTAAAAACTAGTCTAGGACATATATGGGGTCCCATATCCCCAAAATATTGATAGATCAATAGATAACAAAGCTACAATACTGCATAATTAATAACTAACATCAAAATTATTATTATTATTATTATATATATATATATATATATATATATATATATATATATATATATATATATATATAGCCAATAGGCATTAAATACATCACTTAAATCCAAATTAACCTCACATTCCCAGTGAGATTTTAACCTAGGTGGGGCTACAAACAACCAAACAAATTTACCAACTCACACAGATCTCATCTGTGATATAAGTCTTATATTAATTCCTGCTAATTTTTTAATATTATGTATTTTATGCATGTATTTTTACTCTAAAAAATTAAAATTTTAATGTTTTTAGACATGCATTATCATTTTATTCTTTGAACTACCAAGAGAAAGAGATAAATACTATAAATTTTATGGAAATACTGAGTGTAATC
>JARHVA010004671.1:360000-425000 GCA_037957365.1 Torreya grandis
ATGTATGTGTAATCACCCTTGGTCCTTCATGTTGATATTTGTTTTCCTTCTCCTTTCATTCAAATACTGGTTGTGTATTTTTACCAAAATATGACCCTTAGAAATGCAATGTATATGTTGGGTTGTACATCCTTAGCCATACACTAGTAACCTAATGAGCATTATCTACATTCTAATACTCAAAATAAATATCTAATGACATGTATTTATCTCAATTGTATGTGTGTGTTAATCATTATTATCACTCTAAAATATAATACAATATTTGCATTTCAACACTTGGCACATGCAATATTGAAATACAATAGTAATCATATATTTTTTTAGGTATAAGTATTGATGGTTTTTCATATGTGTATTACTTTTTATATTAGTAGGAGAGAGTGTTAACCTATTTATTACTCTTATTTACAAGTCTTGACTAAGTGACTAAGACCTTCAAAATAAGTTTTATATATACCTAACTATTTGACACATCTTACTATGATCAACCTATGAAGCCTATTTAGGCCAACCCAAATGAGATTTTTAATTTTGTAAAATAGTCTTTGATTGTTGTTAAACACTTTCAAGATAGGGTAGAATGGTACAACAACCATAATTATCCAAATATTGTCATCATTAAGTTAGGAGTGAATGTTTTTGATTTAAGGTATGGAGATAAAAAAATTAGGATATCAGAATTTTATAGAACAAACTAAATGGATTCTAAATTTTTATTCTGTTAAATTGGGTTGGCAAAGACAACATGTGGGTAGATGAATAAAGAGAATTCATGTGAAATATTTAAAGGTGTATGCAATGTCCAAGTATTGTAATGTTTTTAAAAGTTGATGTTTTTGAAGTGTATAAAACCAAATATATGTGTCCACATATACCTCCTTTTAGTTTATTATTTAAAAATCTGGATTAAAAGTATAAAATAATAAATTTAGTACTTATTATTAATCATATTTTGTGTTGATGGTATGCCCCTAATGTCCGAATTGAGACATGTATAATATAAAATAAACATGTATATATCAATATTCATTGATGATACAAAACTTTATATAAACTAGATTATTGAATAATATTAAAATTAAATAGACATGAATAAATATACCTATAGAAATGTAGACCATGTTGCCACATGCTAAACTTGTCTTTAGAATGGCATGGATAAATCAAGCCACAAAGACATTAAACCACTTAAATCATGGTATGAGGAGTATTAATTCACAAACCACCATTAGAGAAGGAGTGGTGCAAGTTGATAACTAAAAAACCTCTAATTTATTACTCTAAATATAATCATAAGTGCTTTGTGAAACTGCTAAATTACGTTAACATGTAATTGTGGAACCTTGAAAAAAAAAATAACATGTTAGAATGGAAGCACATAATACTCTTTTATATCCAAAGAGAAAAAATTGTAGATGGAATATAAACACACACAAAAACATAACACCATCATTTACCATTCACCCTAAATATCTAAATGAAACATTTTTTCATGAACAATATCCATGTTCAAAATATGATCCAAATATACCTTGAAGTAATATATAATTCCAACTTATGTGTGTGATAATATTATATAGTGTCTCTTATCTACTTAATGAGTTCAATATTAGCCATTACATGTATCAATAATTTATATAATATCAAAAATATTCATCATAAGTATGAATAATGTGTCACGTATGCATCAATTTATTCCATTTAATTGACATAATTTGATCCATGGGTAGAAATATTTACATGTCATGTCCTAAATATGTAATACAACTCCACTATATGCCATACTTTTTACATGAGGTATTAATAATGTAAATCAATCATCCCAAAATAAAAATTTATGTGTACCATATGTCATGTGTGTGTGTGTACACACACACACACATACACACACACACGCGCGCGCGATATGTTATTTGAGGTTTAGGAGTAGACTCATTGGATAATATCCTTAAAACAAAATTAAGTGGATTATGTCTATAAGTGGTGGTTTGTGAATGATAAAGGTTTAAACATGAAAAGCATAAAATAATAATGAAAACAGTGGAGATAATTAACAACATACATAGAACTATAATATAAAATTTTAATCATGATAAGTTTTGTACAATATGAATGATTATATATGGTGTGTATGTAATCTCTCTCTCTCTCTCTCTCTCTCTCTATATATATATATATATATATATATATATATATATATATAGAGAGAGAGAGAGAGAGAGAGAGAGAGAGATTACACACACACACACACAAACACACACACACACACACACACACACACACACACACACACACACACACACACACACACACACACACACACACACACACACACATATCTGTGTGTGTGTGTGTGTGTGTGTGTGTGTGTGTGTGTGTGTGTGTGTGTGTGTGTGTGTTATTTGAGGCCTAGGAGGAGACTCGTTAGACAAAATCCTTAAATAAATTTAAGTGGATTATGTCTAGAAGTTGTTTATGAATGATAAAGGTTTAAACATGAAAATAAAAAAATTACAACGAAAATACATAAGACAATTGACAACATATGTATAAGTTTAATAGAAAGTTTAATCATGACAAGTTTTGTACCATATATGAATGATTATATATGGTGTATATGTAATCCTTCAATTTTTTTTATTGTTTAAATACATATAATAGAATTGTAAAATAAAATATATATGATGGATGTAAAGAATCATTTAAAATTTTTAAAAGGTTTATAACAATTGATTCATAACTAATGAGTGTGCAGACACCATGAAATATTATTTTGGAAAATTGTGTTCTAAAGTACTGACACTATAGGAGATGTGTTGAAAATAATTATTATCCTTCAGTTTAGTTGTTTATACAATTCAATTTTATTTTACTCAGTGATAATTTTACATAGAGGTTAGTTTTTTGGGTTAATCTTTGTTTGGTATGTCCATTAATTAAGTGTTTAACTAGGTGTGTTATTATCCATTCATTCACATACACAATACACAGTTCTTAGGTATATCATATTCTAACCATATTTATTCATATACAATTATAAAACTTATGTTAAAATATTCTTTATTATATATAATCTCACACTTTATCACTATAATATTTATCGTATACGTTGGTGTTTGAATATCGATTAATTTTTTTTGCCATTTTTTGAGGAAAGAATGCATCGAACATATAGTAAATCCCATGTGGAGGCAACAAATGAACACAATAGGGTTTTAGAACATGAATATAGATAATATTATGTGGATCAATGCCATGTTGGAAATATAAGATTGAATAAATTTTTGAAGTCATGCCACCTAAGCAAGCATCCTATGTGGAGGCATATGCTCGCATGGAAATAGCATGAAATAATCAGCCCCATGCCAATGAAACATGCCACATGGAAGACATAATGGAATAAATCAAGGTCAAAATTTGTCAATGCCTAGGGACATAAGGTTGTGAATGATGGAAATGGTATCATTTACTACAAGTTTGGAATATTACAAATGATACCTTAAAGCTTCACCGGGGTTTAAAAGGGCCAAACAAAAATTAAAAATGAGGTGGTTAAATCCCGTGGGATTTCTATCTAGGAGAAATAATTACAAAAATCAAATACTGAAAAGACAATGTACAATTTTTTTGTGAATTTTCATAACCTATGTGAGTGGACAAGAAGACAAGGATAGAAAAAAAGGGAAGTTTAGATTCAATATGAAACTTGAAAAATAAAAAATTCTTTGTGATTTTTTAGATCCCATAGAATGAAGGAGAATGGTAGATGATGGAGAATAAGAGTGCACTTGTAATCTAAAAATTTTCTAAAATTGAAAATTGATTGTGAAACTCTGAATCTCACGGAGAGAAGAAAAGAAATGAGTGGGAAACCAATATGATAAAATGTATGAATCCATATAGAGAGGATTACAAAGATATTTAGTCATGCATTAGTCAAGAAATCATGAGAAATGCATTAAAGACATAACAAAACTTAGCCTATCTATTCATGCAGGGTTTGCTAATGAAAATGAAAGACAAATGAAAGAATGAAAGAAACCTATACCTTCCCAAGTGAATCCAGCATATAAGAGTGGCTCAAAAACATGTTCTCCACTTGATCAAGCATCCTTGTCTTCATCAATAATGGTGACAAACTCCTCCAATGTCTCAAGAACACTCCATAAAACCTATGCTCATGATATGTAACTATCTAATTTGCCTATCAAATGAAGTTAATATAAATATGAATAATAAAATAATAAAAAAATGACTTATGGAGATATTTTAGCATTATAACATTGCAATACTTGAGCTTGAAAATGATAGTGTGAGGCCTTCTATTTATATATTTTGAAAATGGTCTAAGATCAGCCATGATTGTCTATCTAAAGATTGAGGTGTGTGGCCATCAATTAATATAATATTTGGAATGGTTTAAATTGGAAACTTGGTTGATTTTATTGACCTTGATTGAGTTTGGCATATTCATAGGATATATTTTTAGATATTTTCTATTTGAGACAACTCACAAAGGTAATGAGTAGCTTCTAGGATGTTCTAAGATACTCTTGATATTTGAATTTTCCTTTTTGATAATTGATTTAATTGATCATGGATGAATTCAATTAGGCTTTGATTTTAATTAATTAGCCTTAAATAAAATTAATTAATATTTGTACAATTATCTGGAAATTGGCCCTCAATTAATCAAAATAGTTAGAAATCCATATTTTTGGGTCATAATTTGACTCGAGAAGACTTGAAAAGTGATGTTAGATGCATTGGAACTATATTCCCATTTAGGATGTCACCAATACAAAATAAAAAAGGTATGTGACATGTATCAGTGAATTATAATAAAAGAGTGATTTGGAGTATAAAAAGGCAAAATCATCATTTTGACTTGAGATGAATTGATTAAAGTTAGGCATCACATAAAATGCATTGTCCCATTTAAGAATACTTTGGCCTAAATTGACACTTGTAAATGACATGTTCAAACCATTTAATGTGTTTTAGTGATTTTGGCCTAAAATGTGCATTTGAGTGTAATTTGAGTAAGATTGATAATTTCAACACTAAAAATATTAGGAATTGGATGTCTACATTTTCCCCCTATTTGAGAAGGTGTAACGAGACATTCAAGAAAAGTAACATATTTTTAAAGAAAAGAGTTGTCAAGAAGAAATTGGAAATGACCCATGATGCCCCCACGAGAGGACATACTAGGATGAAAAAGAAGGATGGAATCTCAAAAAGAGATGGATAATGAGAGATTAACCCATGGAATAGATCACATCCAAATGATTTAATGCTTGAACATATAATTACAATCAATGATCAAAATATAATGAGAGGTATAATGGGCCCTAATATGGGGTGAATTGGAGGGATTCAATCCAAACATGTAAGGGACACACTAGAGATGCACCCAATTTGAGAGTATAAGCTGCATGCTTATGACATTGATCAATCCTGAAACAAGTTACACAATAAAATATTGACATCATGGGCATTAGTGTGGAGATCTTGGAATTAGATGAAAAGGATAATGTGGTATCAAAAGATAAGATAATAAGAAGTAACCCATTAGATCAGACTTGATCATGATAAGATAGTTGTGCCCTAGTAGGGCTAATTTTGATCACTGATAAAGAATAAATAATGGTTTGCCCTTGTAGGTCTGATTTGATTCTAATGTTGTTCTGATGTTGTGACACAGCATGGGCAATTGGTAAGAAAAATAGCTCAAGGAGATAACCTAATGCATAGATTAAAATGAGCAAGCTCAAACATATATGTTATGGTAGAGTGGATTGGAAAGCCACAAGAAACCAATCATATGATAATGCATAATGTGATGAAAGAGATGAAAATATGAATGAAATATAGCGAAGATAACTTCAATAGAAATTGAGTGCTACCTACATAGTCTAGTAAGCTCTCAAGCTAATGTGGCTCTCTCAGAAATGGGATAGAATAGAATGAGGGATAAAGAAAAATGAGAATGAGGGATGAAGAAAAATGACCAAGAACTGATTTGACTCATAATGTATGTGAAGAGATGCACATCTAATAATAGAGTCAAGTAAAAAATTTCATGATACCTAGATGCCTATTTTCATATCATGACCCTAGTTTATGCAAATTATTCTTGAGAACTTTTCATCAGAGTGATGTTGATGTTAAAACTTTGAAACCTAAGCACAAAGTGCTTGCTATATCAAAATAATTTAGGCACATAAGTATGAAAGACTTATAATGACATAATATTCCAATTACATGGAGCTAATTCAAATGTGAATACCTATAACTAAGGGTAATGGTAAAATAATGACCAAAACCAAAGTTATAACTATTTACATTTAAATAAAAAAGCAAAGTCAAAAAAAAAAAAAAATAGACATCTTAACAATATGAGATCAAGATATGAATAATAGAGATTTATGCAGACCATCAAGATATACTTGGAAAATAAAAAAAGAAGAAAGACCAAATAATAAATCAAAAGACCAAACAACAAACAACAAGCAAATAAATACATAAAATGTTTTTGATTATTTTAATGTGTTACAATTTTTTTGTAATTTTCTAAGTATCTCAACTCGATTTGGATTAAGAGATACAGAACGGTCTAGCTCATGAAAGTGTGATTTTGTTGGTTCCAATCGATGTTTGTGGGAGGTGTAATGTTAATATAATGGCTATGTTGGGTGGGAATAATGGGATGATGAAGGGCAACATAATTTTCATAAAATGTAATGGATAACATGTATCGATGCTAAAGTAATCATCCTCAAAAACCATAGAAGGATCAAAAATATATTTAAATTGACCTGCAAGGCAACAACCAATGTTGTAATAATGATGATTGTAATCTATTTTTGAATCTGATTCTAAAGCAAGGGACTATGAATCTGATGTCACAACTAATGTCAATTCTATTTCTGATGCTAAATCTGATGTTTATTTAAAAATCGAACCTAACTCTAATATTGATTCTTCATCTGATGTGGTTGTTTTGATAAAAAAAAATTAAATGTTGAATGTTTGAAAAGTAATGCCCTGTGATGGCATAATTGGCTCAATAAAAATTAATTCATCTTGGAGTGGTGTAGCATGGACTAGCTATTCTAAGTGAAACCCCTCAAAGAGAGGGAACTAATTAAGTTACATCTCAACAAAATCATGTCAATAAAAGTGAGACTCTTCAATGAGTGGAAAAAGACCAAGAGACAACTCTACAGAGACTAGCTTGTCAAAGAGATTTGGCTCTTTAAAAATAGGAAAAGTATGAATAGGTAACTTATCATAGGTTGACTTATCACAAATGGGTGTTTCAATAATAAAATCATGGTTTTGGTTCACAATTCATTACAAAATATCAACTTTGAACACATTTTGATCCTCATAATATGGCTCTTGAAGAGGTAGTGATTTTTTTTTTGGCTCAAATATCGACATAGAATTTCTAAAGTAGGAAAAATTTTGTTTAGTGGGAACTATGGTTTATTGTTCAATAATGGGATCTCTAAAAATTAAACTATTGAAGAAAGGAGAAAAAATAATTGGTTCATCAAATGAAGGTTTTTCAACAATAGGTTTATCAAAAACTGGTAATGGGCCAAGAATGGTAATGGATGGATGCTTCTTAGTTTGGTTGCTTATGTAAACCAAAGGAGGAGGTATTAAAATGGTATCAAATGGATGCTTCTTATTTTGGTTTCTTGTGTAAACCAAATGAGGAGGTCCTTAAATGGTAATGACTAGATATTTATTAGTTTGGTTGCTTGTGCAAACCAAAGGAGGAGGTCCTAAATTGGTAATGATTAGACACTTCTTATTTTGGTTGCTTATGCAAAATAAAGGAGGATGTCCTATAATGGTAATGACTGTGCACTTCTTAGTTTGGTTTCTTGTGCAAACCAAAGGAGGAGGTCCTAAAATGCTAACCCTCATATCTTTTGGAGCTTGCTTTCTCACACAAGCTAGAGGAGAATAGCCCAAAATGGTAACAACGAGATCCTTCCTAGTTTGGTTGATTATTAAAACCAAAGTAGGAGGTCCTAAAATGGTAACCTTCACATATTACAGAGCTTGATTACTCACACAATCCAAAGGGGAAGGATGAAGATGACATGCAAAAACTAGCATGGATGTGATTGGTTTCTAATAGATAAGCCCAAAGAGGGAAACATCCTCAAACAAGATGGAGTGCTCATGTCCATCATAAAAATTCTCTACCTTACAACTAGGGCCACAAGAAACCCTATTGCAAGTATACCTTAGTTTCAATTTTTAGAAAAGAGTGTTTTCAATGTTTGGCAAGATTTGGATAATGTTTTACAAATATTCAAACAAGATATGCTTTGGTTTTCTTCAAATCAATGACTAAGATACCAAAGATACTATAAAGGAGGGTGGCTTGGAACCACACATAATTAGAAGATCTAGTTCATGAATTTATTCAAATTTTGGTAAATTTGAAATTGTATAGATTGGAAGAGGGTAAGGTAACTCAAAGATCCAAGGTGAAAACTAGTACACCAAAAAATATATCTTTTGTGATGCACCTATACATAAAAATCTAGTTTCAACTTCCATGAGTTGACCCTAGAAATTTAGAGGAAAGCTCTCTAAATTATGAAGAAAACAATATGAACTAAGCAACTCAAGACTCGAAGCGTAAGTAGGATAAAATATATTCTAAGACTCAAAGTGTAAGTGATACGTAAGATGACTTAATTTCACTAAGATGATAATGTGATTTTGAGTCTAATAAATAGCCATCAATCCAAATAGAAAATTGAACCCAAGTTAAAACAAGTTTAATGTGGAAATGACGAACCTAGTTTAACACACAAACCCTTAGAACTTAGAAAGGTTTAATTTAAAATATGAATTTTAAATTAGGGACTTAAACAAATTGGGTAAATGATATAGACTCAAAAGGGTAGCATAACTATGCCAAATTAAATGATATGACAAAGTTTTTGATAATAATTTAAACAAGGAAAAGATAAATTTTCTAATTGGACAACATAATGCCTCCCTTGTTGAATAAATTTGAGGACAATGTGTCTTGGTTAAGTTTTTTGAGTTAACAAGAAGTTTTAGACATGAATCAAGACCAACTAAGCTAACGATAAAGACAAAAATAATCATCTTATGTCTAAACTGATAAGGTTACATAATATTATTAGAGTCCATCTATATACATCACTTGAGAGGATTTTTAAGTGTTCATCCAAAAGTAAATGCTTATTATATCATAGGGTTTTTACACCCCCCTTTCTCTCATATGATAATACAGTGACATGGACCTTGAGGTGCACCTTGGACCAACAATACTTTCACGATAAGTGGGGATTTATCTAAAAACTAAAAGTTTTCAAACATTTCTAGATGGATCATTTACAGAATGGATTTCATTCCAAGTGATTAAAAATAAGTGCACTTTAATTTGGTGTCCATGGCACTTGGCTTTCTGTAAAAATGTCTTACCCTTTCTTCAACCACTACATCTGTTACTTGATCAGTGCAGTGTGATGTCCAATGTATAAATATGTCTCAGTGCTTAACCCTATATAAATCATGGGGGGTAATGAATCCCCCCTCACAAGACAAGTTTGCATAAAATAAATGAATTAAAATATAAATACTTTATGGTCATCTCAATATCACCCAATACTATTGTGTGTTTTTGGGGAGTGCTTTAAACGACATTCTTTTTATGCCTTGGACTAGGCATGTTTGCAATAAGGATAGTGTTTTTGATTCCAAAAGTTCCCTAAAGATATGGATGGAAGAGCATACACACATGAACTTATTTTTTTTCCAATCAATTAATTAATCATCTATTTAATACAAAATTGACAAATGAGTCCAATTTTAAGCACTAAAACCAATGTTTGATGATGTTTGTTTTGGTACTTGGCCTTAAATTTGTGAACTTTGAATGAAAATAAAAATAGTTGATGAAGAGAACACCATATAAAGTTTTCATAAGCACCAAATAAATGATTTTTACTTAATTTTAACATCTAAAATTGGTCTACAAATTATGTTTTAGCAAATCTTTATCTTAGTATTGCAAATAAAAAGTTAGTATGTCCTTTAGCTTTGAAGTTTATTTATCAAGTGAGACAAGAAACTTTGAAATGTAAAACCTATCAACCCAAAGGCAAAACCTCAAAAGATAAACATGTTAAGTTAGGAAACGATTATCAAAAATATTAGAAAAAAATTCAATAAATCTTGAAAAATAAAATAAACCTATGAAACATACAAACAAAAAAGAAAGTTTAAAAAAAGAAAACCAAACACATAAATCATAAAAACTTGTAGTTAGTAGTTTTAACATAACTTTTAAAATATATATCTATTTGCTACAAAAGTTCTTGATTTTGTTTATAGGTGCAGGGTTCACATATATACAAATATTTAGGTCAAAATAGTGAATTAAAAAAAAAATATTAGCTCTGGACTAACCATTTTAACCATAACATTATAAAAAAGAAAGTGACAGTCACTAAAAGAGTCATAACTCCTAAACTACATATCAGTTGTTAATAAAATTTTGAGAGAATTAATATGAAACCAATAAGAACATCCTAGTAAAAATTTAAAAAATAAAGTAATTGGATTAAAAATAAGATCTATTTTAATATATGTTTTTTTTCTAATATGTGGTGTGCATAATCATGTCCCACTAAGCATGCCAAAATTTAGAGAGGATTAAAAATAAAGTTAGTCAAGCATTAGTCAAGAAATAATGAAAAATTCATTAAAGACATAAAAAAACTTAACCTATCTATTCATGTGGGGTTTTCTGATGACAATGAAAGACAAATAAAAGAAAGCAAGAAAACTATACCTTCTCAAGTGAATCCACCATCCAAGAGCATCTCAAAAACATGTTCACCCCTTGATCAAACATCCTTGTCTTCATCAATAACGGTGGTGAACTCCTCCAATGTCTCAAGAACACTACATAAAACCTAGGCTCATGATATATAACTATCTAATTTTCCTATCAAATGAAGTTAATTAGAATATGAATAATACAATAATCAAAACACAAATTACTTGTGGAGAGATTTTAACATTATAACATTGCAATATTTGAGCTTAAAAATGGTAGTGTGAGGCCTTATATTTACATATTTTGGAAGTGGTTTAAGATCAACCATGATTTTCCATCTCAATATTGAGATGTGTGGCCATAGATTAATCAAATATTTGAAATGGGTTAAATTGGAACTTTGGTTGAGTTTATTAACCTTGGTTGTGTTTGGCATATTCCTAGGATATTCTTTTAGATATTTTCCATTTGAGACAACTCATAAAGGTAACTAGTAACTCTTAGGCTACTCTAAGATGCTACTGATATTTATATTTTCATTTTTGATAATTGATTTTATTACTCATGGATGAATTCTATTAGGCTTTGATTTGAATTAATTAGCCTTAAAAAAGACTAATTAATATTTGTGCAATTCTTTAGAAATTGGCCCTCAATTAATCAAAATGGTAAGAAACTCATATTACTGTGTTACAATTTGACTTGAGAAGACTTGTAAGGTGATGTTAGATACCTTGGAACTATATTCCCATTTAGGATGTCACTAACATAAAATAACAAAGGTATGAGATGTGTATTAATGAATTAGAAGAAAAGAGTGATCTAGAGCACATAAAGACAAAATTATCATTTTGATTGGAGATGAATTGATCAAAGTGAGTTATCACATTAAATGAATTGCCCCATTTAGAGATACTTTAACCTAAATTGGCACTTTAAAATTAAAATTTTGAACTATTTAGCACATTTTAGTGATTTTGGCCTAAGATGTGCATATGAGTGCAATTCAAGTAAGATTGACAATTTCAACACAAAAAGTGTTAGGAATTGGATGTCTACAATTCCCAATTGGTTGGCATAAAGGACTTGACATTGCATTTTTGGATGGAATTTAATGTGAAACACAAGGATTAGGTGAACATGTAGTTGTACCCATGAACATTGTGTTCAATGCTCAAAACTTTGAGGCAAATATTGTAGAAAAGTCATTTCTTAATGAAATGACAATATTTATTTTTTAGACTGGACCTCCATTTATCAAGGCTATAATTGGAGAAGAAGATTATGTAGAGGATTGAGGTGGTGTTTTGGTGCATTATAATACCTCTAGAGTATCCAATCATTATGCCAATGATTAACTGCATAGACTTGCCATTGGGAGGACAATAGTGAAAAATTTGCATATGGTTAAAAATAAAGAAAAAAAAGGTTGAACGTGTCTTTCATCTAAAGTTCAACAACAAATATATTATGAAAAGGATCTTTGGGGTATCACATCAGCAAATTGTAAGTATATATTTGATGTTTGTTATATCATTAGTTATCCTCCATTACGATATCCTTTTCCATATTTTTCCTGGCCATCTATAAGATCTATATATGGAATGGGATTACCAAATACGTAAAAAAGAGTAGGCTATATGTCAAGATCATTTGGTTCTCATTGTTTCCAAAGGAGGAGATATTATCAGAAGTGGTATTTATAACAATTTAATGGGTTTAGATATTGGGTCTCTAGAAACATCAAGTTTTATGCATGTGAGTAGTGTAATTGATGCTAATCCAAGATCTATACAGTCTCCAAGGTCTCTCACTTATATATACAATGCTACAAAATCATCAATTGAAAATTTTGGCCAAGCTCACTATTAGTGGTAGTGCTCTAGTTGTTGAATTCTTTACACCAGTGATTGAGAAAATATGCTAGAGATTTACTTTCAAAGTTCATCCTAAAGACTCTTACAAGGAAAATATAGAACACGAAATAATTATAAAAATAATTTCTAATAAAAGTAGAACATGATCTCTTTTATGTACATTTTTTCATGGGGTCTTAATACTTGAAGGAACTACAAAATATAAAACTTCCATTGAGAAATTTGAAAGCACCTCCTTTTGTTTTAAGACCTCTTATTTTTCAAAAAGATGTTGTACCTAGATCCTAACCTCATAAAATATTGAATTAGAGCTTCAAGTTGTTATTTTGCACTTGGGGAATGTGAACTTGTATTAACAATTTTCAATGACTGAATAAAATTCATGAATGAGTTTAAGATGGGGGACTTGAATTTATCATCTTAAGATTCAAAAGGCATATAAAAGGACCCAACAAGTAGATGATGAAGGATGATCAAATTTTCCATTAGTTATTGCAGATGTGAATCTTAAAAAGGATAAGCAAATAATGGCTAAGGAGGTTAGTTTCTGAGAGGATATTCTACAAGCTACATTGTTGAACTAGGTTAGAATGGATTTAAATGAAAATTCAAAAAAAATCATAAGCTTCAAAATTTGTGGATGAGGCTCCCAAAGTCCCTGAGAGATTTGTGTGGAAGAAGCAACTTGAAAAATGCAAGTTGCAAATTGTTTTCAACCCTCCCAATCTCACCAGTCAAAGTAACTAGAAAAAGTCAACTGAATTAGAGCTTTCAGAATATTTTAAGGACGAATGCAATTTTATAATTTTACAAATGTGTAAATTTCAAATTGCACTTGGATCTCACAAACCCACTAGTCAATCCTAGTCAACATGAGGTCCTAGTGCAAAATGGAACTTTCAAGACCAATTGTAATTTTGTACTTTTGTAAATTTCAAATTATAGTTTGAGTTCCCATTATGCCAATAAACACTAGTCAAGATGAGGTCCTATTTCAAAAGGTAAATTTTAAGGCCAATTACAATTTTTCACTTTTGAAAATTGTAAATTGTAGTTGGTGTTCCCAGTTTTGCTAGTCAACATCAATTAATATGAGTTCCTAGTGAAAAAGAGAACTTTCAAGGGCAAATTGTAAACTACAATCAGAGTTTCTATTTCCCTGTAGGGACTTTTGAGGGGAAATATAATTGTAAATTATAGTTTGTAAATTGTAAATTGAAGTTGGAGTTCCCATTTCCCTATGGGAACTTTTGAGGGGAATTATAACTACAATTTGCAATTTGCAAATTTGAAAATTGTAAATTGTAGTTGGAGTTTCCATTTCCCTAAGGTAACTTTTGAGGGGAACTGCAACTATGAATTATAATTTTGTAGTTTGCAAATTGAAAAACTTATGTTGAGTTTTGTATTTTCCCAATACATATAAAATTACAAAACTATTACTGAGTTCTATATTTCCCTAAAAGAAAATACAAAATTGCAAATTGAACCTAGATTTCTACAATACAAAGGAAAAGTGTAAAATTACAAAAGGGACCAAAAGTTCCCCAAAAGGCCAAAAAGTGAAGAGTAATGCATTTATGCATTAAAAATGTGGAGGAAATCATAACAAAAAAAAATATGAAAAAAGCAAATGTGGAAAAAGCAAGTTGGATACAAAAAATAAAAGGGTAAAAATAACCTAAGTTTTACAATTTCCATTATTTTACTTGTGTTAGGAATAAAAAAATTATAAACCATATTTACTATTACCGTAAACTAGATCTAAAGCTATGAAATAACATGCATCATGAAAACATTCCTTAATTCACCTTTATTATGAAATCATAAATGAGAGAATAATATTAAAACACAAATAACATAGATCTAATGTGGTTCACCCAATGTGGGATACATCCACAAAGAAAGTTCTCTATTTAAACTATAATCTAAACATAAGACTAAAATGAACTCTCATAGAGATAGAAAAATCCCCTGTAGAAAGAGCTGAATAAAATGTTGCAATTTCATCTATACCTACACAATGTTGTATCTCACAAGTTTCTAAACCACACCATGTAATGAACACCTGCACTTTGACTCTAAACCTCAAAGCCACACTTTGAAAATAAACCATCAACCTCTAAAGGCCACACCATACCTTGTATATATAGAATATGAAATAAAATCCATTAATGTAGGAGCAATGTGTCGTGCTTATCCAAGATAAGCATCATCCACTCAAGTAAAATCACTTCCACCTCATCAAGCTCATCTAAAAGCTTTCCCATGAAGGAACACACCATACTAAGGGTCTCCACCTTTCAAGGACACATTTTCCAATAACATGTGATCACAATGATCTCCTTGTAACAAGGAAGACATTAAATGTTCCAAGAAACAACTAGATCCCTCAAAACAAGGAAGTGACATGGAAAATAGAAAAATAATAATCAACTCCATAAAACATGAAAACATGGAGATTTGAAATATACTAGGAATATTCCCCTCACATGTGGAGCATGGTTCCATAAAAGGTGGACTAGGGAAAACTACACTTTGCACATCCTTCGAGCTCTCTAGGCCTCGAAAAAATTTCCCTATGGTCATGTGATAGCCCCAAAGGGCTCCACACTCAACAATCTCTAACTTGGAGACATTTGTCTTCAACATAATCTATCACTATTACATGACCACTAAGGCCAACTAAATCTGAACATAGTCTCAAATTGTTTAATGTGACCACCTTGGTCATCATATTTGCAATATTTTGTCTAGTATGAATCTTCTCCAGCTTCACTAAATTCTCCTCCAAAGCTATCCTGATGAAGTGATAATGTAACTGAATGTGTTTCATCCTCGAGTGGAAAGTAGAGTTCTTTGCTAAATGAATAACACTCTGACTATCAATGTGTAGTCTCTCAACATCCTACTCATTCCCTAACTCTCGAAATAACTCTTATAACCAGATCATCTCCTTGCTAGCCTCTATGGTAGAAACATACTTTGCTTCTGTGGTTGACAAATCCAAAACCTTTTGTATCTTAGAAATTCAACTCACCACTATATCTCTAACAATAAATATAAAACCTGTCATACTTCCCCTGATATCAATATCCCCTACCATATCTGATTCCCCATAACCATGAAAAGCGCTATCTGATCCACCATAACATAATGAAAAATCCATGGTTCCCCTCAAACATTGAAGAATACATTTCACTACTTGTCAATGCTCATAAACTATATCACTCATATACCTGCTCACAACTCCTACTACTTGGACAATATCTAGCCTAGTATAAACCATGGCATACATCAAGCTTAAAATTACCATTGATTAAGGTAGCTTAGACATCTTAATATTTTCAACTTATATCTTGGGACACTGCTCCTTTGATAATCTAAAGTGGCTCTCCAAAGGAGTACCAATAGATTTAGCATCTAACATGCTAAAACTTTCCAAGACTTTATTCACATACTCTGATTGGGATAAGATCAGCTTTCTCTCCTTCCTGTCATGAGAAATCATCATATTAAGGATTTGATTTACAACAGCCAAATACTTCATAGAAAGGAGTCACTAAGTTAATTTTTTTAGCATATGAATATTATGTATACTATTTCCTACAACTAACATGCCATCGACATACAAGTATAATATAAGAAAGGAACCATCATGAAAATGTTTGATGTATAGGCAATGGTCAGAATGACACCTTTGATATTATGAAAAAATAAAATTACAAACTATTGTTGAGTTATGGATTTCCCTAAAAGAAAATGCAAAATTGCAAATAGGACCTAGATTTATACAATACAAAGGAAAAGTGCAAAATTTCAAAAGGAAATAGAATCTCCCCAAAAGGCTAAAAATTGAAAAGCAATGAATTTATGCATTAAAAATGTGGAGGAAATCCTAAAAAACAAAAAAATGAAAAAGGCAAATGTGAAAAAATCAAATGTGCAAAGAGCAAGTTGGAGCCAAAGAATAAAAGGGTAAAAATAACCTAAATTTTACAATTTCCATTATTTTACTTATTTAAACACCTCTATGGGAGAAATATTGTAGGTCTTCAACTTCAAGGTGGGCCATTCCAATGAGAATTTTAAAACAACCATGGATATGGAGTGTTGAAATGCAATCATTGTAAATCAGGGTTTATTTTTGACATGCATAAGAGGAAGGATAGTTGTCAAGAAGATTCTAACTATGCAATTGAGTGGTCAAAGACATGTATTGGAAGTGCATAAGAAGACAAAGATTTTTTTTAGCTCCAAAGGTGAATATTCTCCTTAAAACTCATTTAAAATGCATGTCCAACAAAGAAAGCAAGGGTTTGTTGAAAATGTTCATCACTACTTGTATAGGTAGTTACAACAATGATTTTCCTTTGAAATACATGAAGATTTTAGGTGTGGCAAATGGCATATTTCAGCTAGAATCATCTTGTAAAACAATTGATAGGTGACTACAATTTTACAATACTACAAATTATAACCCATATTCTCAAATTATAAAGTGGTGAGGAAATGTATAAAAAGAGGGCTTGTCCTTTTTTATAAGGTTGTTGTTGGTTATTTTATCTCTAAGTCTTAGGCTCTTGAATTTTTTTGGGATCTATTATAGTGTGTATGTATTATCTCTCTTTCTAAGGTGATTTCAGCTATACAACCATTAGCAAGCTCTGAGAGCATGTTTATGTTTCACCTATCAAAAGAGAAAACTCACCATGCTTGTCCCATGACAACATTTTGGAAAAATAATATATGCAAGGTTTATTTGAAAAGTTAATGAAAATATATGTGGTGTTTACTCATTCCTATTGATGAAGTGCAATAATATGTTTTGCAAATTATGTTGATTGGATATCTAGTTTTATGCTCATTACTAGTTGTCATCTTGGGCATAGATCTATGTTATAAACCCCTTTCTACATTATTTTTAGAAATATGTTGTTGAATAACTCTTTAGGGCACCTTGGGTTTATTAATTTAATAGGAAAAGGTATTTGAGATCATAATTGTAGTGTATGTTCTAGGGTTTAAAGAATCACTTGGGTATTTGCATTTTATTGGCATGAATAAAAGAAAACCACTCATGGTATTTCCTTTAGCTTGCATCTGAGTTTTCAACATTTCTACAAAGGAATAATGTCATGAATGTTGAAATAATCTTTTTTGTTTGAAAACCACTAGCACACCACTCATATCTTATAACTTTAAAACTTGTCCTAACCTGTCCTCCCTTATCCTACCCTATAAATAATATAGTTGTTACATATTTTAAGTGTTATTTTCCTACATATGCATACAAATTGCATATATAAAATGTTTTTGTATTTTGTGCTTTGAAGCCCAGCATTGTAGTCTTCCATTTGACCCCTAATTATTGAAAATTATTTAGAATTAAGGTTGAAATCACATCCATATCTATCTTCTTTATCTTGTATTTGAATTAGTGCATTTTGCATTCTATATGAGAACCATTCTCAAGTAGAATGTGCAACTTTGGTTATGCCCTAGTTATACCTGTGTTTGTGTGTTATAAATCCTCATGGGTATTAAATTATAGTATCATTCCATGTGAGCAAGATACCCCTTAGGTCCTCTCATCTTGGTTCAGACAGATCTAGAAATGGTAGGGAATTTACCATACCCTTTGTTGGTGCTTCCCAGTCATTGTCTATATCATCCCATCTATCTGTTAAACCCTTCCTCAGATATAATGACTTATTAGTGGGTTTATCATCCATGTTTCCCATTTTCTTCAAGTGTGCAAAGATAAGTGAAAGAGGTGTATAATTGTGAACCATCACTTCAATGACACCATTATCAGGGATAATTATTATCACCCATGTTGCTAAGGACTCTTGAAAAAGACTGTATTTATTTTTGTTCTCAAGTTCACTCTCAAGAAATATTTTCTAAAGAAATCTTAGCTGTATATTTTTAGACATTGTTTATCCATATTACATTATGTGTCTAGAAGTTAGGATTATTTGAGTGTGTTTCTGCTATATTTTCCATCAAAAATTTCAACACTCTACTGGGGACATGCTAGGAATTAAGAGATTTGATAAATTGACATATGTTGAATTTGTTACAAAGAACTGTAAATTTGTCTTGTTTTGAGGATGTTTCACCTTTTTGAATATGAATCTAAAAACTTTAGTGACTTTGATTTCATACGTCATCATTAATTTTAGAAATATATGGTTTTAGTATGTATCACTAAGTATTTGTAAATTGTTATACTCTAAAAGCTTGCTTTTAGTGGTGACTCCAAAATTTCATCTAGTTTCAAAGAAAGATCAGTGCCCACTTTGAATATCTTTATTTTTGAGAGTTATTTTGCTTGCAAATGTAGAAGGATTAAGATCATCCTTCAAATGTCTCTTGTCAGAATAACTTGTCTCATCCTTAAGTGTTCATCAAAGAAGAAGGATGCAAGTTTGGAGACACATTGAAGAGTAAAGTTTAGCTACAAAAGAATTTTTGGGATATCAATATTCTCATAATCCTAAAATTTTATTTGTTGAAATTCCTATTATTGAATATTATCATAACTCTCCTAGAAATTCAAAACCATATAGTCCCATTTATTTCTGAGAACCTTCTCAAGCAACTGAATCTCCTCTTAAGTTTGATCCACTAAGTCCACCTCACTCACCCCCTCATATCCCTTTTCCATTTGATCTTGAACCCACCATTGAACCAATCATGAGGTGTATAGATCAACATGATAATGAACTTCATACATTACACATTCTCATATTTAGACCTATTAATTTTGGTGACATGGAGGGTTATCCTAATGAAGTCCTAAATGAAGTAAGGAACCACCTTCCTAAGTTTAAAGGGAATAATTTAGTGACTAGTGATCAACACTTGAGGGATTTCTACATTATCATTGAGGATTGTGAGCTTGAGAATAATGATGGGTGTATTAAGTTATTTGTGCACATGTTGGAAGAATATGGTCACAAGTAGTTTAAATCATTTCCCCATGAATGAATTGATTCATGGGAGAGATGAAGAATACTTTCAAGATTTAGTATGGTCATAACATTGATCCTAGTTTTCTTTTGGTAGAATTTGAAAACATTAAGAAGAACACTAATGAGTATGTGCAAGATTTTAATATAAGGTTCAACAAGACTGTGATGCATCCACCTGAAAAAATTAGGCCTAGTGATACAACATGCTTGATTAAATATTATGATGGCTTTGATAAGAAGGTTATATACTACTTTAGGGATAAGGCTCCCATGAACTTGTGTTTGGATTTAATTATGGCCACCCAAATTGAGAATAATATAAAGGTTATGGGTAAGCCCATGAGCAAGTGGGACAATGTAAAGTTGGTTGATTTGGAAAACATGTAGTCCACTAGGATATCCAACCTTGAGTAAACGATTAAAATTTTGGCCTCCACTATCAAATAAATGCCCTAAAAGTTGGCTAGAGTAGAGAAGGGTCTACCTCATGTGTCTACAATTCAGGAGAGAAATCAAAATTTAAATCAAGCAAAAAGGGGACTACTTTCCGCATTAGGGATAATGATAGAGGGAATAAGCTTGCACATGATGAAATAAACCATAGAAATTAGGATAAAAGTGTTGGAAAGGAAGTTCCTGATTTATTAAATGCCAAAGTGATTGCCATGAATTTTGATCGAAACATTGACTAGTGTGATAAGTGCTTCTTTTCACATCCTCTATGTGATATTATTAAAGCAATTGATGAAGATGCAAATGATCCTAAGTCTACATCATCTGATATGAAATTTTCATTCTTGATTTTCAAGTCTCTTGAAGCAAGTTATCTACCTCCATGGAATTGCTATGTGTTACTACTATTGATCAGTTTTTGAGTGCAATCAAGAAGGTATGTATCCCAAATCTTTAATTTTATTGTGATGTTAATATGACACAAGCATATAAATTATCCAGATGTGATGTAATTAAATGTTTGAAGTGTGCTATAAATGAAGTGTTTCACATAGATGTAGAATTGGGTAACTCCATTGGGAATGTGGATGTTCTTGAATAACTAGTTGTTCTAGATGTCAGGTTTGACAAAAGGTGTTGTTTGGATAATGTAATTAGATGTAAATAGGGATGTATTTTATGCCCATAAGGATGAATGTCTTCAATATTATTTTAATAAGTTCATTGAGTTCACAAATGGCATTACTAATAATGAGGCACTTTTGCTTGGTACTCACATGAATGTAGTCAGGAAATAAGTTTATTTACAATTATTGAAGAAGCACCAAGATCTTTTATCTTGGTATTATCTAGATTTAAAAACATACAAAGAAGATTTGTTTCAAAATGTCATCCCATTGCAACCTAGAAACAATACCATCAGACATGTGTAGAGATTGATTAACTTCATATTCTCCACCAAGCTACTAGAAAGGTTCAATAAATTATGGGATGATGAGATGATGGAGCCACCAATTGATGGCAGATATCTCAAAAATTTCCCAATTGAGTCAATGACTATATATATTATTATATAGTGTATATATTTTTTGTTCTGGTTCCCCTCTACTTTGGGCCTTATTTGTGTAGTTCCTTTCATCATTTTTTTTCATCTGTTCTTTTTTCATATCCTCTTGATCTATTTTTGTCAGTTTGCCTTGTTGTTTTGAGCTTTCATGGGTGTTTGCTATAAAATTGCTAAAGTTTTAACTCTATGGCCTAATGGATTCGCACCTAGTCTTATGTTCTAGGGTTCATTACACACTCATAGGGGGTGGACATCCCTAGGTGAGAGATAGTGTTAGTGATCAAATTTTCACTAGGAATTCACACCATTTTTTGAGGAAAGAATGCATAAAATATATCATAAATCGCATTTAAAGGTAAAAAAAAAAACAATAGGTTCTTAAAACATGCAGATGGGTAATATTGACATGGAACAATGCCACATTAGAAATAAAAGATTGAATAAATGTCTTAAGTCATGCCACCTAAGCAAACATCCTACATGAAGGCATATGCCCAAGTGGAAATAACATGAAACACTTATCCCCATTCCAATGAAACTTATCACATAGAAGATAAAATGGAATAGACCAAGTTCAAAAAATTTCAATGCTTGTGGATGCAAGGTAGTGACGAGTGGAAATGGCAGCATTGACTGCAAGTTTAGAAAATTGAAAATGACACCATAAAGTTCCACTAGGGTTTAAAAAGGCCAAACATAAATTAAAAATGAGGTGGTGAAAATGTGTGGGCTTTCTAATTGAAAAAAGAAAATATTGAAAACACAATGCACAAATGACTTGTGACTTTTTGAAACCCATGGGAGTGGAAAATAAGACCTAGATAGTGGAAAAAGGGAGTTTAGATGCAATATGAAATTTGACAACTTATAAATTATTTGTGAGTTTTTGGATCTCATGGAAGGAAGGAGAATGGGTTGAAGGTAGATAATGGGAGACTAGGTATAATTTATCAATTTTCTAAATTACAAATCCATTGTGAATCTCTAGATCCTGTGGAAAGAAGAAAAAAATGGGTTGGAAACCAACAGGAGAAAAAGTACAAACGAGCACAACTAGCTAGCATAAAAGACATGAAACTACATTATTGGTTGTAATTCCATGTGAAGTACAAGGATTGGGTGAACTTACGGTTACACCCATGATGAATTTTTTAATGCTCAAAACTTTGAGGCAAATATTGTAGAAAAGTCATTTCTTAAGGAAATGACACTATTTTTTTTAGACTAGACCTCTGCTTGTCAAGGTTGAAACTAGAGAAGAAGTTTCTATAAAGGATTTAGGTGGTGTATTGGTGCATTATAAGACTTATAGAGTATTTGATCATTATGCAAATGATGAATAGCATGGACCTTTCATTAGGAGGACAATAGTGAAAAATTTGCATATGGATGGAAATAAAGAACTCAAAGGTTCGACATGTCTTTCATCTAAAGTTTAACTCCCATTATCTGATGAAAAGGAGATTTGGGGCATCAGATCAACATATCATAAGAAATTATTTTATATATTCTCTATCATTACTCAGACTCCATTATGACATCTTTTTCTATGTTTTTCTAGGCCTTCTTTAAGATCTTTATATGGAAGGGGATTCCCAAGTACATACAAAAGAGTAGGCTATATGTCAAGATCATTTGTTTCTCATAGTTTACAATGGAGGATAGATAAATTGATGTAGGAGCATCTACAAAAGTTTCAAATTCTAGTGTAAAAATTCAAATTTTGGTATTCCCTCCAAATTGTGAGATTTCAAAATTTCACCTTCAAGGTAAATGTAATTATCAAAAAGTGAAAGTAAAAAGGTGAAAAGTGATTGTTAGATTTTTGAGGAAATAAAGGGGAAATGGTTGAAACTATTTTCAACCTTAGTAAATTGTTAAAACTTAAAAACAGTCTTTTGTTGCCTTAAGCCCAATTTGGGCATAGAAGTTGGAAGAGAGATTCTTGAAAAGAAAGAAAAACAAAGAAGAATTCATTAAGGAGAGAGAGAGAGAAGAAGAGAGGATGAGATGGGCATAGAGGATGAGAAGGACAGAGAGGAAAATACCTCTCTCATCCAAGGGAAGAAATACAAGAAGAAGAAGAGGATCTCAAAGGATGAAGAATGAAGGAGGAAGAGAAGTTGCAGGTGGAGTCCAAGACTAAGCATGGAGGTGTCTATAAAGATTTCATAAATAATGAATATTATTGTAAGTTATCCTATTGTAAAAGGAAAGAAAATAAGTTTGATTTCCATGATTTTGTTGTGGTTTCCTTTATAGAATTCCAGCTTCAAAATGACAGGCCTGTGTAAGTGTGTGTATATGTGAATGTGTATGAATGATGGTTTTCTATAAAGCATTGAGGAAATTACCTGTAACCTAGTTATTTGGAATTTTGATAATGAGTTTAAACTGATATTATGTGAACAAGAGGTCTTAAAATTACTTTGAATGTATAAGAAGCCTAAACAGGCCTAAACTAGATATTCAGGAATTTAAAAAAATACAGCTCATTGTCTAAGGTAAAATCCACATGAAAATGTTTGGATGGAGTTGAAAATGACATGTAAATAGGTCTATAAGGCAATTATAAACCCAAGAATGGAAGAAACAGGTTTAGAAACCCTTCTGGATATCCAAAAACTCCAACTGTTGGCTCTCGAGTCTGTGTATGACAGAATATAGGAAAAGTCAAGAGATTTGCAAGTTTTGCATAGAAAATGGATTGATCAGGTTATATTTGATATATAATATGAATGGGGAAGTCATTTATAGGTTTACATGTTTGTATATCCTCTTGAGATCCTATTGATAGATTGAAATAGAGGAGAAAACTAAGAACCCTATTGACTATTATAAAAATACAGTCAAAAGACACTAAATTGTTAAGCAAAGGAAGGTACAAAGGGTTGATATGACTTGGATGATTATTGGAGAAGGTGTAGGGGGTTAAAACAGACCCTATAAAAGTGATTAGAACCATTGAAACTGTCTAGAACACTCCCAGAAAAAATAATAAGCTCTCGGCCTGTGACTGTCATGGGAAAATTCTGAATTAGGTTCAAACCCTCAAAATGAGTTTTAAAGCTTGAAAACTCTTAAAACTTTGTAATTTTACCCTTGATGATGTTAAAAAACTATTTTAAGTGGTTTCAAGGTGACACATTACGGATAAGTATGGAAAAAGTCAATTGCCAAGTGGAGCCTAGGTGCATTTGAAGGGAAGAGCATAGGCCAATATAGGGAAAGTGGATTTTTCCAAAGAAGTGCACTAAAATATGATTGATTCACCTGTAAGAGGGTAATGGGTATCTTTAATGTTTCTTAGTTTGATTAGAAAGTCTGTACATCATTCTAGACAAGGGGTTTTGCACTAAAGGAGGGCTAATTAGAACATGGCCTAAAGAATAAAGTACCATTTCGTACAAAGTAACCTTAGGTGATTTTTGATTATGTTATATAAGGGCTTAATGGGTATCTATAAATGGTTTTACTTTTATGTTTCAGTTAACCTATAAAAATTTATGGCTAATAAACAGGGAAAATGGGGCTACAAGGAATGAATGATCTAGATAGGCCTGTATAAGAAGGAAGCTCAAAATTTGATGGTTACAGAATAGTGTAAGGTCAGTTTCATCATTTGGTATCAGAGATTGAAAGCTCTTGGGATCTACTAGAGAAAAGGTATGAATAATTGTGCTATTTGATTTGAGTTATTGTGTTGAGAAGCAAACAAGTAAAGAGAAAGGCAACCAAGCCATTGAGGCTTAAGAGAAGAGAAGAAGCCAAGGAAGGCTTAGAGAAGAAGATCCAAGAAGAATCTTGGATAGATTTCCAAAAGACTAAGGTGAAATAGACTTAGGTGACGTAAAGGATGAAGTTTACATAATTGAGAAGAGAAGCCTAAGAGAAGCTCTAGAAGAAGAGCAAGTGAATGCTCAAGAAGAAGATCCAAAGCAAGGTAAGCTTGGATTTATGATTTGTATTTGATGAAGTGTTGTATAAGAATTGTTGTAGGATTGATAAAAGGAACAAAAGACTAGGATGCAAAAGGCCTAGGTGAGATCACATGGATTGTCAAAAGACTAGTCAAGGAGAAACGGCTTGGGTGAGACAAGGGATCAAGAGACCAAGGTGGAAAAGACTTGGGTGAAGATCTCAGAGATGGTAGTATTGTTGAAGGCACTGCAGAGTAGCAAGGTACAGGAGGGCACGAAGAAGAAAGCAAGCATCAAAGGTATGGACAGTTTTATAATTGATAAAGAAATTGCTAGTTTGAAGAGAGAATTAGCTAAGGTTAAAGATGAATATGAGTCTTGGATGCAGATGGATAAGCAAGCATGGGTATGGCCAATGAGGAAGAGGTTAAAATGGCCAATAGATCTCCTAGTGAAAAGGAGAAGAAGGCAAAAGAAGATTGCCATGAAGAGAGAATCCCATAGAGGCTTAAAGAGGATAAGAAGGTTGCCAAGTGAGCAGCAAGAGGAAGAAGTTGAGAAGAAGGTTCTCATTGAGGAGAACAAGAGAAGATAAGAAAGAAAAGATGAAGTGCCAGGAAGAGCACTTGAAAAGATGAGAGTGTGGATGAAGAGAGCACTCATAGGGACCTTGTGGTCTCTTGTTTTTATATCTAATACTGTTTTTGCATGGGTAAGTGCAGGTATGAGCAGCCTTGTGAAGGTCAAGACAAGGGCCTTGGAAAGTGAAGAGATTGGTGCAAGAGAAGACACCAAGTGCACAAGTGAATGTGTAAGAGAAAAGAGAAGTAAGTTTGCTTCTATTGACAAATAAGAAGAGATGCATTAGCTAATGCATAAGGGAGGTATTGAAGACCCCATACAAGTGAGAGAAGAGATGGAAGATGAAGCTGAATTCCATGATGCCATTGAAGGCTAAAAAGAAGAAAGAGAACAGCCAAGCACAAAGGATAAGAAAGATTGCTCCATGGATCAAGCTATCCAAGAGGTAAATGAAGTGTTAAGATCTGATTTTGATTGTTGTTATGAGCATGAAGCTGCTAATATACAGGTGCAAGAGTTAAGGAAGATGATAGAGCCCTCAAAAGGAGAATTTAAGCATGGGTATGTGATGCCTAAATGGTGGAAGAAGCAAAATCTCAAGCAAAAGGAAGTGCTGGTACAAAAGCATGGATGCAGGATGCCTAAATGGCTTGTGAAGTCAAATGATAAGAAGAAGAATCAGATGTGGGTGCCTAAGAAGGCAAAGAGAAAAGAGAGGATTGAAGGTGATTCCGGCAGCCAAGAGAATGAAGGTGAGAAAGAAAACTTATCAAAGAATAATGAAGAAGAGCATAAAGATACAAAGATGAAAGGTAAGTCAATTGCTTGCAATGAATGGGATAATAATGTTTTTGTATCATTCAATGATCTTTTTATGGAAAATGAAGAATGTAAAATGTCTATGAAAGCGAATGTGCAGCAAGGAGAGAGTTCTAAGAGGATGGATGATGAAAGTGGAGATGTGAAATCAGTTCACATGTTTAAAAAGAGTAAGGAGATACAAGGTAAGGGTGCTTCAATTGTTTTTTATAAGTATATTGATGTTGATGAAGAAGTTGGTTATTGTGAAGACAAGCTAAGAAAAGATGAGATAAGAGGTAAAGGGCAAGTAAGCCTTGTGTGTGATCAGCCCAAGTTTGATGAAGATGGTGAGATAGATGAGATCTCACTAAAGGAAGAGTTGAATATGTTGGAGCAGCTGTTGGGTAATTCAAGAGAGATGAAGGAAGGTACAAGCCATGGTGAAGGCACCATTGGGAAGAGTGGAGCAAGACAAGAGCAAAGCAAAGAGGTCAAGACAGTTTTGATCAAGGAGCAAGAGCATGGAGGCAGCCAAGAGGCTTCATGGCCTCAAATGTTTTCTACTAAGGTGGCTTTGAATGTTTTGTATGCAGGTATGAAGGTTGCTGAAGTGAATGACATACATGAGTCCTTGGAGAAGCTCATGGAACAAGAAGAACAACAAGAAGATCTAGAAGATATGTATTAATATGAAGAAGCATGGAAGTGGGAGATGGCAGTTGAGAAGGAGATGAGGAGAAGAACATACTAGAAGAAGAAGAACAGCAAGATGAAGGACAAAGACAATCAAAGACAAAGACAAGCATTGGCATTGACAACAAGACTGTGGGATCCAGGCAAACAAGTGAAGACTAAAGTGAGGAGGAAGCATGACATTTGAACTAAGGTCAAAATCTTTTCTAGAGGGAGAGTATGATGCAGGAGCATCTACAAAAGTTTCAAATTCTAGTGTAAAAATTCAAATTTTGGTTTTCCCTCCAAATTGTGAGATTTCAAAATTTCACCTTCAAGGTAAATGTAATTATCAAAAAGTGAAAGTAAAAAGGTGAAAAGTGATTGTTAGATTGTTGAGGAAATAAATGGGAAATGGTTGAAACTATTTTCAACCTTAGTAAATTGTTAAAACTTAAAAACAGTCTTTTGTTGCCTTAAGCCCAATTTGGGCGTAGAAGTTGGAAGAGAGATTCTTGAAAAGAAAGAAAAACAAAGAAGAATTCATTAAGGAGAGAGAGAGAGAAGAAGAGAGGATTAGATGGGTATAGAGGATGAGAAGGACAGAGAGGAAAAGACCTCTCTCATCGAAGGGAAGAAATACAAGAAGAAGAAGAGGATCTCAAAGGATGAAGAATGAAGGAGGAAGAGAAGTTGCAGGTGGAGTCCAAGACTAAGCATGGAGGTGTCTATAAAGATTTCATAAATAATGAATATTATTGTAAGTAATCCTATTGGAAAATGAAAGAAAATAAGTTTGATTTCCATGATTTTGTTGTGGTTTCCTTTATAGAATTTTGGCTTCAAAATGACAGGCTTGTGTAAGTGTGTGTATATGTGAATGTGTATGAATGATCATTTTCTATAAATCATTGAGGAAATTACCTGTAACGTGGTTATTTTTCATGTTGAGAATGAGTTTAAACTGATATTCTGTGAACAAGAGGTCTTAAAAGTACTTTGAATGTATAAGAAGCCTAAATAGGCCTAAACTAGATATTCAAGAATTTAAAAAAATACAGCTCATTGTCTAAGGTAAAATCCACATGAAAATGTTTGGATGGAGTTAAAAATGATATGGAAATAGGTATATAAGGAAATTATAAACCCAAAAAAGGAATAAACAGGTTTAGAAACCCTTCTGGATATCCAAAAACTCCAACTGTTGGCTCTCGGGTCTGTGTATGACAGAATATATGAAAAGTCAAGAGATTTGCAAGTTTTGCATAGAAAATGGATTGATCAGGTTATATTTGATATATAATATGAGTGGGTAAGTAATTTATAGGTTTACATGTTTGTATATCCTCTTGAGATCCTATTGATAGATTGAAATAGAGGAGAAAACTAAGAACCCTGTTGACTGTTATAAAAATACAGTCAAAAGACACTAAATTGTTAAGCAAAGGAAGGTACAGAGGGTTGATATGACTTGGATGATTATTTTATAAGGTGTATGGGGTTAAAAAAGACCCTATAAAATTTATTATAACCCTTGAAGCTGTCTATAACACTCCCAGCAAAGATAATAAGCTCTCGGCCTGTGACTGTCATGGGAAAATTTTGAATTAGGTTCAAACCCTCAAAATGAGTTTTAAAGCTTGAAAACTCTTGAAACTTTGTAATTTTACCCTTGATGATGTTAAAAAACTGTTGGAAGTGGTTTGAAGGTGAAAAAGTACGGATAAGTACGGAAAAAGTCAATTGCCAAGTGGAGCCTAGGTGCATGTGAAGGGAAGAGCATAGGCCAATATAGGAAAAGTGGATTTTTCCAAATAAGTGCACTAAAAAATGATTGATTCACCTGTAAGAGGGTAATGGGTATCTGGAATGTTTCTTATTTTTATTATAAAGTCCGTACATCACTCTAGACAAGGGGTTTTGCACTAAAGGAGGGCTAATTAGAGCAGGGCCTAAAGAAGAAAGTACCATTCTGTACAAAGTAACCTCAGGTTATTTTTGAGTATGTTATATAAGGGCTTAATGGGTAGCCATAAATATTTATACTTTTATGATTGAGTTAACCTATAAAAAGTTATGGCTAGTAAACAGGGAAAACAGGGCTACAAGGAATGAATGATCTAGATAGGCCTGTATAAGAAGGAAGCTCAAAATTTGATGGTTAAAGAATAGTGTAAGGTCAGTTTCATCATAAATGAAGTGGTTCTTTTGAAAATTAAGTGGGTTTTGATATGGTGTCTCTAGTAGCATCAAGGTATGTGCCTATGAGTATTATAATTCCTTTTTGTCCAAGCTCTGTATAGTCTCCAAGGTCTCTCACGTATATATGGAATGCTACAAAATCATCAATTTAAAATGATGGTCAGGGTCAGTATTAGTATAAATATAAGTACTCTAGTTATTGAATTATTATTTACACAAGTGATTGAGAAAATATGCTAGAGATGGCTCTTCTTTTCAAAGTGTATCCTGAAGACTCTTACAAGGAAAATATAGAACATGAAATAGTTATAGAAATAGAAGCTAATAAAATTGGAACATGATATATTTTATGTATAATTTTTCATGGGGTCTTGATAATTGAAGGAACCTGGAAAATTTTAAAATTCCATTGATAAATTTGAAATAACCTCCTTTTGCTTTAAGACTTTTTTTTTTTTGAAAATAGATGTTATACATAGATCCTAACCTCATAAAATCTCAAATTAGAGATGAGAGGTTGTTATCTTACACTTGGGGAATGTGAGATTGTATTAACATTTTTAAATGACTGCATAAAATTTGATAATGAGTTTGAGATGGTGGTATTGAGAATCTTTAGTAGACATAGAAAAGTACCCAACAAGTGGATGATGAAGGATGTTCAATTTTTCCATCAGTTGTTTCCATATGTGAAGAAAAAAATGGAGAAGCAAATAATGGCTAAGGAGTTTAGTTTGTAAGATCTTATACATGGTAATTTTTTAAACCATGATGGAATAGATTTAGATGAAAAGTAAAAAAAGTGACAATTTTCAAATGTTTTAGATGATGTTCCCAATGTCACTTAGAGATTTGTGTGGGAGAAACAACCTGTAAAATGAAAGTTACAAATTGTGTTAAACTCTCCCAATCCTACCAGTCAAATCAAGTGGAAAAACTCAACTCAAGTGGAGATTAAATGATATTTTGAGGAGGAATGGAATTTTGTAAATTTGAAAAAGTACAAATTTCAAATTGTGCTTGGATCTCGCAAACCTATCAGTCAATGTTGATCAACATTAGATCCTAGTGCAAAATGGAACTTTCAAGGCCAATTGTAAATTTTCACCTTTAAAAATTGTATATTTGAGTTAGAGTTCCCATTTCCATGAGTCAACACTGGTCAACATGAGGTCCTAAGGAAAAAGGTAACTTTTAAGGCCAATTAAAATTTTACAAATTACAAATTGTAGTTAGAGTTCACATTTCGATGGATAATTTTTGAGGGGAATTACAACTACAAGTTGCAATTTGTAAATTTTCAAATTTCAAATTTCAAATTGTAGTTGGAGTTCCCATTTCCCTATGGGAAATTTTGAGGGGAATTTCAACTATAAATTGCAATTTGAGAATTTACAAATTGTAGATTGTAGCTAGAGTTCCCATTTCCCTGAAGGAACTTGTGAGGGAAACTATAACTGTGAATTATAATTTTACAATTTGCAAATTGTAAAAATATTATTGAGTTACATATTTCCCTAGTACAAAGAAAATTGCAAAACTGCTACTAAGTTCTAGGTTTTCCCAAAACAAAGAAAAATGCAAAATTATATACAGGTTTTGGATTTCCCTAATACAAAGGAAAAGTGCAAAATTGCAAAAGGGACCAAAAGTATACCAAATGGCCAAAAAGTGAAAAGTAATGCATTTATACATTAAGAATTTATAGGAAAGCCTAAAATCTAAGAATATGAAAAAGACAAAATTGAAAAAATCAAATGTGGAAAAAGCAAGTTAGAGCCAAAAATAAAAAGGGTAAAAATAACTTAAGTTTTGCATTTTCCATTATTTTTATTGTTTAAACACCTCCATGGGAGAATAATTTCAGGTCTATAACTTCAAGGTGGGACATTCTAATGAATTTTTTTCAAACAACCATGGATATGGAGTATTTAAATGCAATCATTGCAAAGCAGGGTTGTTCTTTAACATGCACAAGAGGAAGGAAAACTCTCAAAATATTTTAGTTGTGAAAATGAGTGATCAAAGACATGTCCAAGTAGTTTCACGAGGAGACAAAGATGTTGTTTGGATCCAAAGGTGAATATTCTCCTTTCATCTCATGTAAAATGCATTTTTATACAATAATGCAAGGGTTTGTTGAAAATATTTATCAGTACTTGTAGAGGTAGTCACAACAATGATTTTCATTGTAAAGACATGAAGATTCCAGTCATGGTAGAGGGCATATTCTAGTTGGAAGCATCTTGGGGAAAATTTGAGAGCTGAATATAATTTTCAAATATCTTAAATTGTAACCCATTTTATCATATTGAAAAGTGGTGAGAAAATATATAAAAAGAGGGCTTGTGATCTTTTCTAAGGTTTTTGTTGGTTTGTTTTCTCTCTATGTCCTAGGCTATTCAAATTTTTTGGACCCAAATATTCCCTTGATAAGGTGGTTTCAATTGTATAGCCATTAACAAACTCTGAGAGCATGTTTATTCCTCCATTGTCAAAATAAAAAACTCACCATGCTTGTCCCCATGACAACATTCTATAAAAATAATGTATGTAAGGTTTATTTGAAAAGTTAATGAAAATAATGTATGCTTGTCCCCATGGCAACATTTTTTTACTCTTTCCTCTTGATGAAGCGCAATAATATGTTTTGCAAATTATGTTGATTGAATATTTGGTTTTATGCTCATTACTTATTATCTTCTTGGGCATAAATCTGGGTTATAAACCCCTTTTTGCATTAAGTTTATAAATTTTAATTTAATACCTCTTTAGGGTGCCCTAGGTTTATGAATTTAATAAGAAAATATTTATCAAATACTAGTTCATTGTATGTTCTAGGTTTTCAAGAATTATTTAGGTATTTACATTTCATTAACAATAATAAATGCAAACCACTCCTAGTATTTCCTTTGGCTTGCATCAAAGTCTTGTGCATTTTTTTAAAGGAATAATGTTATGAATGTTGAAAGAATCTCTATTATTTGAAAACCACTAGCACACCACTCTTTTTTTATAACTATCAAAATTATCCTGCCCTACATATAGTACCTTTATTACATGTTTTAAGTGTTATTTGACTTTCGATGTATAGTAGTTTGTCATTGAATTAGTGAAGTTGTGCATTCCATGTGATAACCCTTAATGTGTGGAGTGTGAAACTTTGGGTATGCTCTGGTCATACAGGTGTTTGTGTACCAAAATCCACATGGAGTTTGAATTGAATTATTAATCCATGTCAAATCCATACCCCTTAAGTCTTCTCACCTTGGTCCAAGCAGAGCTAGAAGTAGCATGGATTTGACCATACCCTGTGTCGGTGCCTCCTACTCATTGTCTATGTAAGGTCCATCTGTGTGATAAACACTTACTCAAATATAATGATATATCAATAGGTTTATCATCCACATTTTCCATTCTCTTCAATTATGCAAGGTTGAGTGAAAGAGATGTACAATAGGGAACCAACACTATAATTATGTATTATATCAATTGCACACTATATACTTCTCTATAATTTATAACATTATGGTATAAGTGAAAATAAAATACATTTAAAACCTAATGGTAATGTTTTTTAGGACACCTATTCTTTATATAATGTTATTTGAGGTAATGGAAAGTGATAAACCTTGATTTTTTTTCAAATATAGTATAATCCTTTATTCCATTGACCTAGAGATGAGTTTTGGTACTACAAAATGGATTGTTTTTTTGTATTGGTCATTCTTACCTTCTGAATAAATTTTTCAACATTGACTTAGGTTTTTATCACATATATCATCCTTGTAACAAGTGTGAGGAATAATGTAAATATAAATAAAAAAGTAAACATTAATTTTAGTATCAAAAACATCATCAAATTTTGGTATGTGAGGTAACACAATCAATAACAAAAAATTTAGGCATTTGTCATAACATACCATAATACCCTCACTCAACTCATATGATCAGATTTATAGGAAACCTTTACCAATTATCTTAAAATTACCTTCCCCATCTTATTCATCCCTTATTGGGTACAAATTCTAATTACATAAATATACCATTTTTTGAGATGGCCTCCTAGTCCAATTATCTCTCCTTGGATTTAAAGATTCTATATTCAAGTATTATGTTTTATTTTTCCACTTTCAAAATATATTTTGGATCTAGTCTAGACTCTAATTATTTTCACATTTTTCATGCTCTGATATATTGTTCTTAGTTTTATTTGTTTCATTACTTATTAATAACCCATAACAATCCTTTTCTTCCAAAATAAAAATCCTCTGTGATTTCTTCTCCCTGTATTCATCTTACAGATTGATCTATTTCTTCATATCTTCTTTTTTCTAGGGATTTCACTAGAGTTATAACTAGTGGAATATATGTTATGTGTCCTTTATAAATATTCTAATTCCTTATTATTGTCCTAGATACAAAGTAGTGAACTAATGGAATATGGAAACAGTGTTGTAAAATCCCCCTTAACTTTCTGTGGTTTCTCAAATTGAGTAATTTTTTGCTCTTTTTTTCTTATATAATATTATAATATAGGTCCTAATAGATATTTATAGTGGTTATTCATATCTTACACTCTTATATCCTTATTATCTACAATACTTATTTCATGACTTATGAAAATTTGTATTATTTCCTTAAATTATTTCTCAACCAATAATATTATCTCTGGACTATACTATGTGTAAGGATTTATTAGGATATTGATGACCCTATTTATATAATCCTATAAGTTCATATGCCTATCCATCTAATCTATGCTAGGAATCTAAACCAAAGCTTATCCAATAGCCTATTTATGAATTTTTGTAGACGTCTATGATGACAATACAACTGGTCCTTTGATTGTGGGTTATATTAGTCATTATGTTGAAGTTTAATTATTAGTGTTTGGAATATTATGTGTTAATATTTATAAGAGGGTGACTATGTGTAAATGAAAAGGATAGAACATATATCCTCCAACACATACTTGTCCCTTCCTTTCCCTATGTTTATGGAACATTATGATTAAATTCCCACTATTAACACACTATTAACTATCCCATCTTCTTTTTGCTTCCTATGTTTTTTTGATTATTTTAACCTCAATATATTCCTATTATTAAATTCTCAATCTTAACCTCCTCATTTTATCTTTATATTATCTCCTCTACTTACTCTTTCTCCTCTTTATATTTTTCAATTGCTCTTTCTGCACTCTCTTTTTCTTAGCTTTGTATTATTTTTAGTTTTTCTTTCTTTACTCTTTCTTAATCTACATTTTATTTGATCAATGTTTGTTGATCATGTTTGTTTCTTAAATCTACTATTTAATTAACATTTATTATAACCTCTTAAATCTATTTTTCTATGTCTTTCCATTTTTGGTAAACTTATTCTTCCATTTATTTAAAATATTGCAATTTTTGTTACTTTTATTATTTTTGTGCTACTAATTATTTTTCCATTTAAGTTTTTTGAAGTTTGTTGATTATTTCCTTAACTTATATAGATATTTTTCCCTCCCCATCTCTTTTTTAAGTGTATCTTCTTGGTCTTATTTAATTTTCATCTTATGTTTGCCACTTTTCTATTAAGTGCTTAGTGTTATGTGTTGTAAGGAAGCTTGGAGAAATTATACTATATCATATATGTTTAATGTGTTTATCTCCATATATTCCATTAATGCCTTTATTATCTTATTTTACCTTCTAGGTTTTCTTCATCATATTACACTCACCACTCCACCTTTTATTATGAATTACTACATCAATGTTGCTATATTTGAGACTTATTTTCTAGGATCCTCTCCTTAATGATATTGATCTAATACTTTCTCTCATCCCTTTTAGCAATATGATTCTTGATAGGAAACTAGTTTTTTCAATTTTTCTTCCTTCTTATTTTTTTTTGCATATTTTATTTCTTCTCCCCATGTCTTTATTTTTTGGGTGAAGGGTTAACCTTTCTATATTTGCCTCTCATTCTTATAAGAGCTTCCCCAAGATATACAATGCATGGGGTAGTGGATATGTCTAGTTTCCCCTCTATTTTGGTCTTTATCCTTGTGTCTATTGTTGTGACATCCCATGCCTCAATTATCCTCAAATAATAGGAATAAGTCATTTTGACAATTGATTTAATGAACTCATTTTCACATACAGAAAAAAACATGGGACCCCATAATATGTATAATGTTTGTTCCCACTCACTTGGAAAGGGATGAAAATGACAATAATGCAAGACTCACCGATGATGTAAGCAAAGCCACATAGTGGGGTAAATGCATGACTCAGGTAAAAGAGAGAATGTATGGCAAGTGCCAAGGAGTTGAGAGGATAAAATGGGAAGGGGACTAAGAATTTATATTTGGTTATGTTTATGCTTGATGGAACTTAGGTAGAGGTGAAAATGTGATAAAGAAAGCATATGTATCTAGTGCATTATTCGATAATGTTTTGATTAAGATGGTTATAAGTGGTGGTGTCAGCAATCAGTAGCTAGAACAATGTAAAGTATTTGAGAAGATAATATTTCCTACGGTTGGATGCCTAGGAAGATGAAATGATGATACTTTTTATATCCTTGATGTGGATTTTATATGCTCAATAGACAAGGAGACTTAAAAAGTGGTTAAAATAAGCATATCTTTTATGGATGTGGTGGCTCAGTCTTCTAAAAATTTGAAAGTAAAACATTTGTGAGTGGGAAAAACAAATCCTATAGTGTCCTTTTATGTTGATGACCTTGAGGAGGTTTCCCAAAATTTGTAGTGGCTAGTGGAAAAACATATAATATGTAGATATCACTGCATGTGTCTATGTCTACCTTTCTTTCTTCAATGGATATTAATGGTGGAAACTTTGAATATTTACCCTTGTGAATGGAGTTTTCCCATTATGATTTTTTAGAGTTTGGAAGACTGAAACAAGGTTTTTAGGCCAAAACTTACTGTTAGGACCAATGCATTCTTATTTTGAAATCTTGGTTATCTTAGTTCAATCCTCTCCTTAAAACCCTAACTAATATACCTATTTAGGTTTGGCTACCACACCTCCCTTTTTATTTGTGAGTCACTTTTTATTTCTCACACATTATAGGGGTGCTATGCAAGTTGATGGAGGTGGACGATTATAGAAAAAATCACACACAACCTTCACTTATATTATTATTTCTATGAATAATTATCATGACTTACTAAAAATCATGGAGTTAAAGTCTAATCACCGTTGTTGGACTGAAACCCTTGACTATGAGGGGATACCCTTTAGATGCAATAGGTGTTTTGATAATGGTAATTTGGTTGTGAATTTTCACATCTCTAAACATAAATTATAATATTAATGGTGGAAGGATGCCAAAAATATTATCTTAAAACATTTTCAACCTCCACTTTAGATATTATCAAGTAGAATGTAGAAAAAACTATTCCATAGGTTGTTATAGTGGTTGACACTAAGGATCATGTGACTTGAGATGCATGTTTTGATCTATCTCTCCCTATTTATAAGGGGAAAATAACTAACGCTATTTGGTCCAAGTTGGATTATGATGTGGCATTTTATAAAAGGGAATATTTTTTTGGTGGTTGCCCAATAGTTGTCCCTACTCCATTAAGAGATGATATCTCATGTGATCAAGAGGACTAGAAAATCATGATGAATAAGAAGAAAGGATGGATCATCCAAGAATCATCCTCTTTGAGTCTTTGCTCCCACAATGGAGTAGGCGAGGGAGTTCGAAAATGGCTTACATGTTTTTTCGTGCCTTGATGAATGGGAGAATGGTTATTTGGTCCTTTTTGGTTTGGAGTTGGGTTTTTTGGTGTATGGGTGTCCTCCCCTAAGAGTTGGCACTAGTTTTGTATTTTTTTCATGGATGAAGTGCTTTATTGGTTGAGTTTGGCTTTCTATGGTTGTATGCGATTTATCCCTCCTTATAAATTATCATGATAGGATTTTGACAATGCCATAGTTCTTTTGTTGTATTTTCATTACTTTGTATTAATACAAGGGGTGAGGGACATATTAGCCCTCATTATCTCTAAAAAAGGAAGGATTATTTTTTATTTCCATTTATTCCTAGCTAAGAACCTTCCTTGTGGTCAAATATTTTACCTTAATTTAACTCAATTGTGGCACTTCATGCTATGTATGGTGCTTAATAGTGTGGATATATTTTTCTAAAAATGAATATTTTCATGTTGTGATGCATATTTGTGATTCTAATATTGTCTCTACTATTTTTGGTGTATTTTCAAGTTATATTATGATTGGTGATATTATATTCACTACTGATATAGGTGTTGGAGTTTCTAATCCAATGGATTCTTCGTATGTGTAACTCTTGATTTTTTATAGCCTAGGGTCTGAAGATAGTTATCTATTTCATATGATTAACACCTATATTTTCTCATCACATTATTTATATGGTAAAGTAACACAAACAGAAAAATTATTTCCAAATGGATCTATGTATAAGATATCAACATCTATAATAAATCTGATTTTTGTATAATTCTTGTGTACAATCCCTGTAGAAATTATTGACCTCTCAGTTACCATTTTTATTTGCCTTATAGTTTTTTTTATTAAATATATGACTACTACAGTCAAAAGGGAACAACAAAAAAATCCATGAGTGAATTATTTTATATTTGTAACATTCGACATGTATTTCTTACAAAATTCATTTCAAAAGTCATAATACATGGCTATTGTTACCATGTCCAATTTTAATTTTACACTTGTATCAATTACATAATTATCTTGAATTTTATATTAAACTTTCTATGCTATGATATTTTGCTCATATTTGGCTTGGGGGTACTGATGCACTAGATGGAGATAAATATTTCATTGGAGCAAGTTATTGTGAATAATGAGAGTGATTTAAAACTCAAAAATATCATGTTATCATACTTATTCTAGTTGTGTCCTTGGTCTATATAACTTATCATTGTATGAATTATCACATGGTAATGTGGTAAGTAGTATACAAATAGAGAACACCCTCTTGTGTTCTCCATAGAAATACATTGATTTACTTCTCTACATATCTAAAGAATGGAAATTGACTCTATACATATAGCTATATTCTACCAAAAAAATTTTATTCATAATTATATTTCATCACATAGGTCTAGGGTTTGCGCTGCATCTTTAGTATAATTTTGAGTTCATCATGTGGTGATCAATTTCACCTAGTTTTGAGTGAATGCACTTCGAAGTCTTTTGATAGCATAAAACTAGATTAAGAACCCTCAAAATGGACCATGTGGATCTGGTTGTTTAGAATTTTGTATAATGATTCCTATATTTCAATCTCTTGATTATTTTAGCTTCGATGATGATAGGAATATGCCTATATTTATTTAAAATTTTCTCTTATTCTCTAAGGTTTTCTTTCTTGGTAGAAAAATTTAGGATAAGTCTCATTATTTTGGAGAGATTTTTTTTTACAACATGGTAATTTTATATTTATATTTTTTCTTATTTTTAGATTATATTTTTTTTGTTAAAAACTATTTTTAATCACATTAATTACTTCTTACCATTTACAAGTAACTTATTTTCCTTATTTGTCTATTTTTTCCAGTTGCTTCTAATTCATTTTGTCCTTCTCATTATTTTCATCCTCATATTAATGTCACTCTATACTACTCTTTATTTTATAAATCCTTATAGTTTTTAGGATAACCACCCATTTTCTCATAATTCAATTTTTCTATAATGGTGTCAACTAATCTATTAATTTTAGCTTGTGTAAAGATATAATGTATTCTACACTTTTATTTATGAAAAGTGTCATTTTATAGTTTTCACCCCTTACCACACCATAATCGCTAAGATATTTTTTTTAGAAATTTTCATCTTTAGCATAGGATCATTCCTTTTGGATTATTTCTTTGAATACAAGTATATGATTTATCCTTGGGGACAAATTGTAATTTTTTTATATTTTTTTTTGTTTTAAAACAAAATTTAGTTTAATTGATTTAAATTTAGTTTATATTTTTAAAAATATTGTGTATAACCCCCCAATTTATTTTTCCAAGAATTTTTTTTTATATTTTACTTTACTTCATTTTCATAATTTCACTTCTTAATATTGCAATTTCATATTTTAGCCTTGCTACCTTTACAAATACTTTTAATGGTATGTCAAAATGTGTGTAATTTTTTGACTCTAGCATTAATAATTCCTTATATTATATAAAAACCTAACCACCTTATCTTCAAATTACTTAAATTTGTATACACATTATCAAAGAGTATTACTTTTAAATTTATCTGAAACTCATTTTTCTGTCTGATAAGGTAAAAAATAGGTTTTGGAATATCCTGAAACCTAGTACAAAATATATAATAGTCAAACTCAAATAAAGCACCTTAACAAATGGCGCATGATGGACTAAACAACTAGTGGAATCTAAAACCATGGCCTACTAAAGAAACCACCTGCCTCCAAAAAAACCAACAAGAAATGGATAATTTTTTTCTATTTTTTTGCCTTTGCAAAACATCTCCATGATAAAATGAAAATAGAGGAACTACGGCTATAGTCATACCTTAATTAGAAGTTACCTTCCTCATGGAACCCAACTACCATAAGGGTAACCTCTGCAATACTTACGCCAAGCCTATCTAAAGGGCCCAAACATTTTTCACTCATTTTTGGAACTTTAACATAGGGCCGACCTGAGTAGATGGTCATATACAAAGGCCTAACCATAACTTTTATGCCTTTTTTCCTTTGTGTCACTTTTGTCTATCCTCCCTTATCTTTTGTAACTTGATGTTGTACTCGTAAGATATTTTTATTTGAAATATAGGGCCAATATTTGTCTTTTGTTGTTGTAACATAAAATGGTTCTGCCCTGGATAAGTCCTTCAGTAGGATTACCTATGTGGTTATGTCAAACATTTGGGGGACACGAACTAGGTCTGAAACTTTCTTTAGAGTGATTATATTTACCAACAATTCTTCTTTGAAATGAGTAAGGACTTTAAATCATCTTTTGGAATGGAAGGTTCAAGATCATCTGAAATTCGTTTATTTTACTATGAAGATCACGTCATGCTTTTTGTCTTCTCTTTAAATATGTTTTATTATAAACTATTATAAATAAATTTTCATTTAAAATATCTATCTCAGCCATTCTTTGTTGTAAATAATTTTTTCATTCATTCTAAATGTTGAAACTAATATTAGACTTAGGTGATCTATAATCCATAGGAGTTGCATCTTCTAAATCATATGTGCCAATTGAGAGGAATAATATGTAGTGAATAATTTTTAAATTGTCTGTTAATCCCAAAGTAATGTAGTTATATTGGCGTCCCATTTAATTTTATATATGTTTCATATTTTGGTTAATATTTTCCCAAATAATTAATTACATGCAGCTTTATGGATGATAAAAAAGACGTTGAAGTAACTCCTCAATTCGGTGTTTCACAAAACGGTTTCCTTGGTCACTCGTGATTATAATTAGACATCCAAGTATTTTTATGATCTTCTCATATAATAATTTGTTTTCAGTTTTGACAATGTAATTTTTAGTGGGTATCACGTTTTCTCATTATATTTAAATATTATATCATTGTGATTATGAATTGACCGTTACTTTTAATAGTTGTTGATTTGATTGGCCCAATGAAATCTCTCTTTTCTTTCTCAAATGACGATAATGCAAGAATATGCCATAAGGAAATCTCATTACATGGGTTGGGTTTTCACATTTTTTAAAAAATGTTTCGACGTCATTCACACTAGTGTTCATCTTTAAATAAATTCAGCCACTACAGACCTGGAATTTAAATTTTAATTTTAGCGACTTCTTTTGATTTGTGTTCACCTAAACTTCCATTATGTTCCTCTCAAATAATATCTTGTTTTTCATGTAGTAATGAAACTCTATATAGAATAGAATATTGTCTTGTCTTATACAAAACAGCTTCTATTAGTGTTAAAGGAAATACTTGTATAAATATCATTTTGAGATCAATTTTATAATATCAATCTATAAGTTCTCTCCTTGATCATAACTTAACAGTGTTTGCAATATATTTTGGTACCTCTTCCTTGTGTATGTAATAGGAACTCATCATCTATCGGTCCTTTATCTTCTCTAGTAGTGAATTTTGATAAACAATCTATCCCATTGTGTATTCATATAGGTTTTACCATTATTTTAAAATGAAATTATTATAATAACATTATCCACAAACATAATATATCTTGTATCACTAGTCTATTGAATATATATTTTAATGGTTCAATATCTATGTCAAATAGAATTGGTGTTTCTAATAAGCAATGCCTAAGCTTTTTTACCACACATACCATGGCCGATCTCTCTCTTTCTGTAGCTGATTAATTCCTTTCTGCTTTTTCCAAGTTTCTACTTGTAAATGAAATAAGCCGATCTATTTGACCATACGGTTTACTAACAACTATCCTGTCACTATCCCTTATGCATCAATGTGAACATGGATTGGGATTATAGATATTATTACTCAATGTGTTGAATGTCTCTTGAAGACGTGGTTGCCATGAAATTGATTCAGTGTTCTTTTTATTCAATAGTTCCTCTATTAGGGCACTAATTTCAATTGTTTTGAATCAACCTCCAATGATAAATAATATATCCAAATATAATCCTAACCTATTTCTATGTTATTAGTGGTGGTATATTTACAATGTTTTTTTTATTTTCAATTTTTCCACCATTAATCCGACCTTAAAAATGATATTTCATTTCAATGATTAGAATGAATTCGTGAGTATACATTTCTCTAAATTCAAGGAAATGATCAATTTTATGTATGAAGAAAACTTTAATCACAATGCCAAAATATGATCCTTCAATAATCTATACATAGTTTAGTCATCCAATTAGACCTCTAAAAATCCATGAATAAATTCCCTTAGAGCATTAAAAAAATGTGAATGAATACCACGTGTAATTTTCAGGTTGAATAGAATTATCATACATAAATTCCCGCCCTCCAATTATATCGTAAATTTAGTTTTTGAGTGGTATTATAGTGTTATCTTCACTTCATCCTTTACTAATAATCCATCGTTAATGGAATATTCTTATCTTCCTCCCATGTTTTACAAAATTTATTCAGTAAAAGGTGATGGTAATGGATCATGTAAACCTACGTTCTTTAGTTATTTATAATCGACATAAGTTTAAATTTAATTTATTTTCTGGTTTTGGATAATCATAGGTCTTATCCATTATGATGTTTTAACTGATATGATAGTACCACCAACAAGCACCTTATCCAACTCAATTCATAATTTTTTCTAGACAATCAAATTAAGACGATAAGGTCTCTCTTAGTGGTTTTCCATCCCTTTTAGTATAATTCCAACCATGCAACATGGGAAAACTAGACCATCCCATATTTTATTAGCATTTAAAGGTGATCATATACACCCTCCAACATCCAATAAGAATTGTTGATAAAGTAATAATTAAAATTTTAATACAATAAATGCTTATAAATGTAATTAATTTCTATGGAAAATGAAATATAATTTAAACTATAAAACTCTACCAACTCAAATTTCCATTTATTTCTAAAATATAAACCTACTCACTATATTATGCAATAAATAAATTTGAAAAATATTGACACCTAGAATACACCTGCCCCTAAAAAACTCTAAATATAATCCATAATTTATTAAAAATAAAAAGACATGGAAAATAAATTGTTTATTTGTGGGACAACTAAACTCTAAATAAAATCCATAGAGAAACAATTGCTTTGTTGTGGAAACTAACTTTTATATATATATATATATATATATATAGTTATAGTTATAAAATTATGGTTTTTCCACTAGTATTTTAGTTCTAAACGGGAACACTTAGAATCCACTCCATTTGGGGAATCAAGGAGAAAGATAATCACAATACAAAATATCTTTGAATAATAGAGCATTCAATTTACTAAACAAGTATTTTATTTTCATTGACATGATTTTTAGACACTAATATACGATATTTGAATTTAGATATGACAAAGCTCCACAATTGTGTCAATGTTTTTGGTATTAATTCTTTGTCCCATAACAATTATGTTTCAAATATAATTAAAAAAAAACTACATTCAATGTGAACAATGCATTTGATATTTGAATTTGTTAAATACTTTAGGTAGTATAGGATTAAAAATAACATTTTTTTGGGGGTAATGTTATGGGTATTTATATTTATAATACTTATATGTTCAATGTTATGATTAATAATTTTATGGGGAACTATTATGCTTTGTATTTTTGGTCCTTGGTTTGATATTCATGATATTGTAATATTTTTTAGGGAAATAGTGATGTGCCTATATATATTGAGTAGGGGAAATTAAAAATTGATAAATATATTATTATATTACAAAATAAATAATTTAATATAATAATAAATGAAGTTATTTTGATAAATATTTTTTGTAATATTTTCTCAAGTGTAATGTTGTTTACTTGTAATATTATTTTTGTTCAATTTATATTTTTCAATTTCAACATAACTATTTTGTTAACATTGATTATATTTTTATATTTTTTTGGACACTTAATATTTATTCTCTATCAAATACATATTTTATAGTTTTTTAATTAAGAAGTTAGTGTTTTATTTACCCATGAAAAAAGATTTCATGGGAGTGAGTTGTGTGGGGGAATACTATGTCAAGGAAATGATGGGAAGAACGTGGATAGGAATAAAAATTAAATGATCTAAATTATGAGTTGTAGAATCTCAATATGGAAGATATTCCTATAGATAAAGATCATTAGGTTATTCTGTTAGGTTTGAAACTAACATGTATGAAGCTCAAATATTTGAAAAATGTTGATAAAAAGGTAAAGAATTTATATCTATTATATTATATTATTTTCAATTTGTCAATAAATAGTATTTGTAATGAACTATGGGAAACATTTGGGGATTTGTATTATACAAAGTCTAAAGACTATTTATCTAAAATAAGTTGTACTCATTAAGAATGAATGATAGTGACTATGAAGTTAAAAATATAAATGTACTCAATAATATGATAATTTTACTTTATGTTTAAATTAAAATGGATTAAAAATAAAAGTGTATTAATTTGTGTTTTCCTTTCCCCTATTCATGTAATAAATAAATTATAACAATAACTACTACCACATTGACATTAAAAATTAAGGACATAATAAGATAAATATTATCATATCATATGAGACAACAATATAATGATGATTATAAAAAATCATATGCCTTTATTGAGAGTGTTCTTACACTAGAGATACATAAGTATAGGTTTAGATAGCCAAATTATGGATGTAAATGTAAGACTACTAAAAACATTTAAGAGAAAATGTTATAACTATGGTAAAACATGACATTTTTAAAACGACAAAAAATTTAAAATTGTTAAGAAGGGAATGGCATATGATGATTCCTTCTTTGTATAAATAAACAACCACAATGAATACTTGGGGGATTTATTCTTTGAAACATCAAGTTGCATGGATTCCTTTATATATGGTTGATAGACTCAAGTTTCTTTTTACATATGACTCTCCATAGGGTGGGGATTTCTGAATATGAAAAAATAAATGGAGGTGATGTATTCTCTAGAGAAAACCCTTCCTAGAATATTTTTGGTTCAAGGAGAACTAATATTATGCTAAAATATTGAAGGGTTAAAACCCTCACCAATATTATTCAATTTTGATTTTAGATAGAAATATAATTTCTATAAGAAAGATAAAATATGTGGATGTGTAGGTGATATCTAACAAGGAAATTTTCAATATAGTCTGTGGATCCGTGACATTGCAAAGAGGTGTCCACACTATAAATGTTTTCAATATTGAGGCAAACATTATCAGTGATGGGTGTAATAGATCAATTTTTCCTTAGGATATAAATGAACCAGATCAAAATATTATGCTACTTGAAGTAATTATGATTCTCTAACATCAAAGGATGTATCATATTTGAGACAGAGGAATTATAGAGCTAAAAATTAAAGGTATGGTTGAAGGAATTTTTTATTGTCCATTATATTTTGATTTGTGTTGACATCATGTATATGGGAATAAAATGAAATTATAGTTTCCCAATATTGTTAATAAATAAAATTATATTGTGCATCATGTGTGTGTGTGTGTGTGTGTGTGTGTGTGTGTGTGTGTGTGTGTGTGTGTGTGTGTGTGTGTGTGTGTGTGTGTGTGTGTGTGTGTGTGTGTGTGTGTGTGTGTGTGTGTGTGTGTGTGTGTGTCTGTGTGTGTGTGTGTGTGTGTGTGTGTGCATGCGTGCGTGAGTTACATATCTTGAAAATTAATTGTATTATGTGTCTTTCATAGATGACTACTTGATAATAAATGGGTTTAAAATACTAATCATAAATTTGATGTTTTCAATAAGTTCAAGAAGTTTACAACTCTTTTTGAAAACTATATTAAAAATATGATTAAGGTCTTTAGATGTGATAATGGTGGATAATATAACTCTAATGATTTTGAGTAGTTTTATAATAATCATAGAATTGAAAGAAAAAAAATACATATACACTATAGCTAATGGAGTTTTAGTTAGGTTAAATAAGAATCTGATGGATGAAGTGAGAAATATGTTTTGTTGGATGTTTATGAAGGAATGTTTTGGAAAAATAAGTTACAACTGCATGTTATCTAATCAATATATCACCCACATCATATATAGTTTTTAAAAATCTATATGATGTATCGATTTGTTACAAAAATACCTCTCACAAACATCTTTTTTTTTCTTTGTGATGATTATGTGTATATTTCAAAATAAATAATGATTAATCTCGATAGTAAATCAACAAAATGGATGTCTATTAAATATAACACTTGTTTAAAATGGTATAATGTATACAAACTTCTTCTTAAATATCATCACATTTTTCTCCTTCCAAGAATCATCTCACCTAACATCTTTCCATACCACTATCCCCATATACAAAAGATTGAGATTGAGTAGTTAATACCATAACTCCTCAAGTCTAGAATTATTCAACATAGAACTAGCCCTAACTCCTTCCTAGTGCTTCTTGTAGATAAAAAGGATGGGTCTTAGCACTTATGCATTGACTTTCATGCCCTTAACCACCTCAATATCAAAGTTAAATTCCCAATTTTGATCATTGATGATCTTCTTTATGAGGTCCATGGTATAAAAAATTATCCAAATTAGATCTTCATTTAGGGAATCATCAGATCCATGTGTATGCTAATGACATTCTAAAGATGGCCTTCCACACTAATGATGGTCACTATGAATTCTTGGTCATGCCATTTGGACTTAAAAATACCCCTTTAATATTTTAGGCACTAATGAATAAGATATTTTAACCTTTCCTTTCTCAAATCACTTTGGTTTTATTTAATGATATTTTGATCTATAACTACACATGATCCAAGCATCTCCAAAATATTAATAGGGAATTGTAACTTTTACAAGATAATCAATTATGTGCCAAATAGTCCAAGTTTTCCTTTGGTCAAGACAAAGTTAAATATCTAGGGCACATTGTTTCAACTGATGGGGTTCACATGGATCTAAAAACAATAGTGTCATGCAGCATTAGCCTCAGTTAATAACCCTCAAGAGACTTCATGGATTCTTAAGCCTTACAAAATAGTACCACAAGTTCATCAAGGATGATGAAAATATTACATCGCCCTTGACTTCCTTATTGAAAAAGGATGTATTCACATGGGATGTAACAACTGAACAAGCTTTCATGACACTCAAATAGGTAGTGTAGCACACCAATTTTGGCTATTCTAGTCTTTACCAAAAAAATTTCCATTGAAAGTGATGCCTGTGGCAATGCCCTAGGTGTTTTTATTCTCTAAGAGGGTTGTCTCATTACTTTCACTAGAAAAGTAATTTTTTGATAAAATTTGGATTTATCTACATATTAAAAGGAAATGATGTCAATTTTGCATGTTATACAAAAATGGTGGCGATACTTACTTGGAAATAATTTTTGCTTCAAAACTAATCACCAAAGTTTGAAATATTTCTTGGAACAATGGGACTCACCATTGCCACAACAAAAAATGGTCAACAAACTCATGCGATATGATTATGAGATCACTTAAAAGAAGGGTAAAAACAATATCATGGTGAATTCTCTTTCACACACATTCAAGGATAAGACTTACCTTTCTACCATCTTCATGCCCATTCTGAACTAGTTGGAATTTATACACCAACGGTATGTAAATGATCCCTTCTTAAACCACCTCATTTAATAGTTGGCCACTAACCCCTCTATAGTACCACATTATTCATGAGATGGTGCTTTTCTATAATACAAGGGTCATTTGGTGGTTCTACATAGCACAAACCTTCATTATGCCATATTTTATGAAATCCTTGTTTCTCCATTAGTAGGGCACTCAAGATTTCTAAAAACAAGAGTGGGCACATCAAAACTTCTTTTGGAAGGGGATGAGAGGATAAATTAAATAGATGGTGGCCAAATGTGATACTTATCAATCTAACAAAGGTGAAACAATAGTGATTCCTAGTTTTCTTGAGACCTTACCCATTCCTATTAGGATATAGATAGATACTTCTATGGATTTCATTTAGGTGTTCCATAAATTTGGAGGAAAAATAGTTATCCTATTTGTGGTATACCATGTCTCCAAATATAGTCATTTTTGTGCCCTCACCCATCCTTATACAATCTCTATGGTTGTACAAGTTTTCTTGGATTAGATATTCCATATTTATCGCATCCCTTCTTTAATCATCTCTAATCATGATGCAACTTTCACCATCCATTTTTGGATAGAGTTATTTTAATTCATAGGCACATAATAGAATATGAGTTTCAGATATCAACCCTAAATAGATGGACAGGCAGAAATTATCAATAAATGCTTGGAAACATTCATTCGTTACTTTGATTTGGAATAAGAATAATAGAGGGAAAAGTGGATTCCCCTTGCATAATGTTAGTACAATACCTCATACCACACTTCTATTAAAATGACTCCATATGAAGTAGTCTATGGTCACGCACCCCAACACTTCTCTCATACGTCCCTCACAGTTCAAAGGTTTAGAAGGTTAACAATACTCTCTGACATCAAGATCAAATTCTTAGTACCCTATGGGGTAACCTACATCTAGCATAGAATTGAATGAAGCATCATGTTAATTAGCACTGTACTTAATGCACCCTTCAACTTGGCAATTTGGTTTTTATTTATCTACAACCATAAAAGCAATCATACCTAAAACTAAAAGGGTGTCATAAGCTTTCTCTAAATTTTTATGGGCCATATAAGGTTCTTTGATAGATTAGGTATATTACATACAAGTTGGATCTTCCACATTCATCCTGAGTTCACCTAGTCTTTCATGTATCCTATTTGAATAATGTTCTTAGAACCACCATCAAAGTGCAAACAGTTTTACCATAACTTGATAATGAAGGCTCTATCCTTCTTGAACTAGAAGAAGTCTTAGACAAGGACACCTACCAACTTCTCTCCCACTCAATCACATAAGTACTAAAGTGGAATGACATGTAACCATAAGATTCAACATGTGAACCAATATTTGATATTGCACAATGATTATCACATCTAAAGCTTTGAGAAGAAAACGTTTTCTAAGGGGGAGGGGATATTAGGAACCCATGTCCTAGATTTCTCTTTGTATTATTAGTGCTTTAGTTTCTATGGACACATATTCTTTGTAAGTCATCCCTTGAGCATATTTGAATTATCCCACATACATGGGAAGTAGTATTTGTTATAATAGCTTTAGTATTTAAGTAAGTGTTGAGGCCTAATGAAAGGCATCAAAAATATTATTGTATCAATCTTGCTCAAAGGAGGTTTCCCACTTGAAGTGGCTTGAGATCTAAAGGTTGTTTTGGATTGTTTTTCAAATTTCATTTCATTGCTTATTTTATATATATATTTTTAGTAATTTATATAAAGGAAACATAAAAATTATAGTACCTAATAAGTGATTTAAATGCAATGTACATCCAACATAATTGTTACTCATTCAATCATCATTAGGGAAATGTAAATACATGGTAAATTAGTCATTTAAGAAACAATATTATGACCGAAATAATTTATACATCATAAATAAAACCTAATATTTTATCATAGCTTTTAATTATATATAACTCTATTCATAGTATGAAATCATAATTAATTATAAAAATTAGACAAGAACACTTTTTTTGATATCTTCTAACAAATGTAATTGCAATCAATGTAATTACAATAGTAATCTTATTTTCATGAATGCCAAAATAATAAAAAGAGTGAAGATAGTGTGCGAGAATGGAATCTATATGAACTATCACATAGAAATGCAAAAAGTGAGAAGGAACATGTTGTAAGAGACATACATTTCCATAAAACTATAATTATTTGTAAGAAGAATTTTATTATTATTGAACGAATGATTTATGGGTGAAACTATGTGCATATTTTAATTATTATGATTTTTTTAGGATGAATTACATATGGTGATTCAAAATGCATCGATAAAAAATATGCACATATTTCACCAAGAAATCTGTTACTTAATAATATGGACTGTGAAAACATCACATCTCTTTTTTACTATTTTTCTAAATATATTTTTATACCTTATAAAAATCATCTACATATATGCATTTAAAACTATCATTACACATTGATTTTCCCTGTAATTTATAAATTCCCTTAAAATGATGATTTCAAGTTATTCAAAGAAATGTCACACAAAGATGTAAATATTTTTTTTTTGTTATCTTTTTGGACAAATATAATTTCAACAACAGATTTTGGTGCCCACTATAGGATGTGATTTTGTGCATTTTGTGCGACCCATAGAATAGTTTGTATTTTTCCCGCATGACCATCATTGGCTTTCAATCTCCCATTTTTCAATTGGGTCTTTATTGGATACAAGAAACACAAGATTATATTTATTTTTATCTTTGATATTTTTTTGGGATAAAAAACCAACCTTCCTTAGTTTTAGAGAACTATGGTTGCATTCGTAGAAGAATACCTTGTCAATATTACCCAAAGAGCTACAATGTTTTCCCCTAAGATTAAAAAAACCAAGACAAATTGGTAGAATAAGTATTCAATTTCCTCGATTGTAATAAATTCCTTCCACAATATTAGAGATATAAAATCATTAAGATGATTGGAATGAGACCAACATTTATGCATATCCTCATAAAGAATCTTTGGTTGTAGAGGATTCAAATGAGGATTTGGAGAAAACCCCAAAAAAATAGAGGATGCATTCATAATTTATGTCTACCCTAAGGAAGATTCGCTAAAAAATTAGGAATTAGATGTTGAGGTTGTTATGCTAAATGAGAATAATTTTAATGTGGTCCCTAGAGAAAGGGAGCATGACATAGATTCTTTGTTGATATAGAAGATCATGTTATCATTAGAAATGTTGATCCCCATATTGCAAGATCATGAACAAGGGGAGGATTGGAATATTGTGAGGATAAATAAAGAAAAAGGAAAAAAAGGGATAAGATCCATTTAATATGTCCCTCAGATCTTAAAAATAAAATAGAATGACACCAACTTAATCGTAATAGTGTTGATTTGGATTGTAGCTTGTTCTTCAGGGCAATTATCCTTATTATTGATACTTTTTCATTGTTTTATGACTTGGTTTGTTGTTGAATACCGTACTCTTTTGTTTTATCTAGATTTCCTTGATTCAAAAAATCTTTATTTACCCTTAATAAAAAATTTACTAGGTATGGTAATAAATAAGGAAATAATAAATCAAAAGATTTTCTCAAAACATAAATCAATAATGAAAAAATATGCAATTCTCTCCTCAAATCCTAAGAATAAACTATAAGAAGGTGCTACTATAATAAGTCAAACTCTTGTTATTTATAGAATAATTTTTCCTTCAAGTATAAAATTAAAAAAACATGGTCATGCTACCCTAAGGTGCTGCTATAGGTCCACTTTTTCTCATTATAAAACTCTATGATTTACCCAAAGGATCAAGGAATGACTTTCCTAAGTTCACTAGTTAAGGTAAACAACACCTAAATGAACACATGTATGATTTTATCATTTCATGTAATATTCTAGGTGTCCAATATGAATATGTGGCACTTATATTCTTCATTGAGACATTACAAGGAGGAGCATTAGAATTAATTTATCACCTCACACTTGGTTCCATTGATAGCTAGAATGTAATGAAAAATAAATTTAGAAACTATTTGTAACTAATAAAAGATACACACATGCTCCTCACTCAATTAACACAAATGTAAAAATAAGTCCAAGAACCAATGAGAGACCTTTTTTCTGAAATTATTTAAATTATTAAAAAATATTCATTTTGTAGTTAAGCCCATAATAGATAATAAAAATATTTTTTTATAAAACCAAACTTTCTTGAAGTAGATTTTTAGTTGAAAATAAATAAAGTTACTAATTTGGAACAAGCCCAAATACTAGCCATAGAGGCAGATGGTGCTTTGATTATGGCTGGTAAATTGAATAAGTATTCCACAAATACAAAACTAAAAATGTCAAATTAGATCTTGATGAATCAATTACTCCTAAAAATTGCCAATGAAATCGTTACCTTGAAAAATAATTAGCTCAATAAGCATTAGGTCCACCATAATAAGATAATCCAAGAAGGATTTTTCTACCTCATAAACTTAACTTACCTCATTTGCAAGATAAAAAAAAAAATCTTTCTATTAAATTAACTTCAATTTTAAATACACTTGTAAATGTGGTATTGGAAATATAATAGGTATATGAGTATGAAGCATTAAAATTGGTATTTCAAACATTTGAAATAGAAGAACTCGATGGAGACTTCAATAATTTGTACATGGAATATGAATATTAGGAAGATTATTATGATGATATAATTTTATCATGAATGGTTGATCTTTTTCCATTTTTACCAGATCATAAAACTAGAAGGAAAAAGATAATAATAAACAAGAAGCTTAAAAGTTAATAGAGAAGGAGAAATTTAATGTCATATAAAATCCAAAAACACTCCTTATAAGATTTATGCTTCTTGAAGAGTCTGAATTCCCTAATCACACAAAATACAATAAACTTGAAACAAAGATAAGTAAATTACCTAAAACCATTATTGTTATTAACTCAAACACTAGATTTCATTCAAAAAATAATTAGAACCATATGCAAAAACCTTTATCCGGGTAAAAATACTTGATCATGTTAGTTTTGGTTGTTTGTTACTTTAATTAATTTGTGCAATCAATCAATACCTATTTTTCCACCTCACTATATCCCAGACATTATTGAAAATGTATTTATATTTAAAACCATTATCTCACACCTAAAAAAATGTTTTTAAATGATAAAAATTATCTTAATCATATTTACTAATAAACCCAAATCCAAAACCCATGATGTTTCCCTAGTGGACAATAATGTCCAATTGAGACAATAGTGGGAGGCATTTTTGTCCATATAGGATGTTCATGTATTTCACCCTCCAAAAATAACTTTTTGATGTTAAACCTTAAATTAATTTGTATTATGTATTTTAGGATTCCTAACATGTTTCCCCTTTTTTATTTCTATAAAGGCACACTCAACTCACGTATAAGTCTACTTAACAATTTCAATATAGAGTCATATTTACACTACTACAGACTGAGCAAAAGTTACTTCTTTTTCTCAATTCTAATTTTGATCACTATAAGCATATTAAGCCAAGTTAGAATCATATTTTATCCAACCCTAATCAAATCATGATCAAGTATTCAACCTAGTTGTAGATGCCTTCATATAGTCAAAGGACTACAATTGTATAAAACAATATAAGTGGGAGAAATACATGGAATTGATTTCCTTCCTTAGAATATAAGATATGTAAATAGAATTCAACCATCATGGGGATGATTTTGGTTTTCTCAATTTAAATATACTCCATTTTTTTCTATTTTCATTTGTATCCCTATTAGGGTTTCAACAATGTATAATTTATTTGTAAGTCTTTTGCATACTTCCAAAGGTCAAATCTATCCATTAAAACATAACTCAAGTTGTCACACATAACCATGACCTAAATTTCCATTTTTTGAATAAAATATAGGATTGAATAACTAGGATAATAGCTGGATTAGATTATATCCTCTTATAGCCAATTCTATCCCTATTCAATTTAAGTGTTGCTTCTATGGACTTGCAAAGTTTGTTAATGTTTACCTTTTTTTACCTTTTGTCACTTCACAAATTTATATCTAATTCAAAAATAACTAATTGTGTCTTTTCAAATCATATTTATCTTTCTTTAAATCATCTATACCTTGTCAAATTCAATGATTTACTTTCATTACAATGATTAATTTATTTTAATTAGGGTTAATTCACTTTTTAATCCAAATTTATGATAAAAACAATTATAGGCTACATCATTTATTGTTTGAATTTTTTTAAACCCAAGTTTCCTTAGGATTCCAACCTTTTAGGGTTTCAAAAACAAATTCCTAGGATTAGATAATTTCTTGAATATTTAGCACTTAAAGAATTATATTTTACCCTTGGATCTAAATATGACATTAAAAGAAATTATTTTTGGCCTATGATATAATATCAAACATTGAAAGCATGCTATTCTAATCTCAGATCTGATATGTAACACTAAAAGCATTTTATTTTAACCTTGGATTTCATAATAATTTACTAATCTATATACATGATATTTTTTCTTTTCTCTCACATTAGATGTCTTGTTTACATTATGTTTTCTATGTTATTGCTTATAGTTTCCTTATTTTTAAGATCTAAGATTTCATTTTTTATATTTTTATATTTTCAAATAATATACAAATATATTGGATGAATATTCCTTAAAGATTCTAAGAAAATGCTAAATTACATGCTACGATGCAAGTAACATTAATAATTTTTTTTCAAGACAAGTATGATATCAGAAAAAGAGAAATCATATATTCAATATTTCATATATTTTACTCAATGATAAATAACCTCAATTATTATAATTTAAATATTCAATCAATGTCTTTACAAGTTATTACTAGATGGTAAAAGTTATGTATGGCTTCTTTCATTGCTTATACTATTTCTTCTCAGGATACTGATAGCTACTTTCCATATAAGAAGTTCAATTCTATCACTATACCAAGAGATGATTTGAGAAACCATATAGTACTTAATTAAGGTAAACAACATGTCCTTCCTTAAATTCATCCTCCTCCCACACATCCTATTCTCGGTGTTCGCATATATGTTCAATCATAAGTAACTAAGGTTTTTCCTTTTGAATCCCTTAAATATCAAATCATCACTATGATAAAGTCAAAAAAGAATATCTAGATAAAAGTCATTTTTTAGTTCAAAGATCACATCATGTGAAAATAATAACACATATATAGTTAATTAAAAGCATGCTAGTGTTAATCATGTATATACATTCTTCATCCATCCATATTGAGCCTCAAATATAACATACATATATAATTATTGATTCAGAAAGTGTACAAAAGGATAATAAGAGTTGAAGTGAGTTTGTAAGAGAAATGCTTAGAAATACATTTATTACATTATCATCCATGCATCTTCTAATAAGCTCACAATACTATTTTGAATATCATAGAATGCACAAGCATCATACATGTATTTTTTTGGCTTTGAAATAAAAAATACAAAAGATAAATAATAGTGATAATCCTATAAATGATAAATAAAGCAAGAAACCCACTCATATTGTGATTTTAAATCCTAGAGAATAAATGAAAAAAGAAAAAAATGAAAGTATGGATACAAAAAGAAAATTTAGGATCAAAGAAAGATTTACAAGGGAAAATTAGAACAATAATAGTTAAAAAATGAATGCACTATATAACATGAATCTATCCAAAATGCAAAATTACTAAAAGAGAATTTAGAGAATGTGAAAAAATAAATTCAAGACAAAGAAAACATGGTCAAAAAATAATTTCTCATAAAGGAAGGTAAAAAAATGTTACATACAATGTCTAAACACACAAATTATGTTATTATTAAAGATTCAAACATAAAATCACATCATTAAAAAGCAACATAAAAAAGCAACAATCCCAAAGGCAAAAGTTACAAAAGAAATAATTAAAAAGAGATGAGTTATTAAAACAATAAATTGAGATGGAAAGATTGAAAAAATAAAAATTAGAACAAGATGTGTTAAAAAGGTTACAACAAGAAGGTACTAAAAGATAAATTATTTAAAGAGAAGTTTCTAGAACAAGTTCATGTCAAGAAATAAATCATAAATAAGAAAGGGTTCTTAGTAAAATAATTTCAAAATTAGGATAAATCTATAAAAGCTAATGTTACAAATGTAGTTCCAAAGGAGATAATTAAAATCCCTTCTTCATATCAAGAACCTTTCACTATCAATACTCACATGGATGGAAAGAAATTTATTGATGTTAAGTTTATGGATTAATAATAAATAATTTTTTTCTCTACACCATTTATTATATCTCTTGGATATAGGCTTCAACACATATATAAAACTATTGCATCTATAACAGGTGTGGGATCAATTGATTTAGTAGTACCATTTTATTCAAAAGAGTGTTCCCTTACATCCAAAATTATTTCTCATACAAGTTAATGAATTAATATTTTTGGAGGATAATTGTTAAAAACAATAGTGATAATTATCAATAAAAAAGATTGCTTTACATTTGATTGTGAAGGCAGTCTTTTCCATTTCAAAAAAGGGAACATATTTAGAGAAAGAGAATAAAATGAAAAACATTTATCCAACTAATATTAAAGTAATGATAGTTAGTATCATCACAACATAGGTAGATGATATTGCACATATGGAAAAGTAAAACAAATTATAAATTTGAGTACCACAGTATGGGGAACGAATTTTACATATATAGATACAAAAAAATAAAAGAGTGACATACCACATTATTAGGATCAAGAGATGATGATGATGATGATGATGATGATGATGATGATGATGATGATGATGATGATGATGATGATGATGATGATGATGATGATGATGATGATGATGATGATGACGATGATGATGACTATGACGATGATGATGACGATGACGACGACGATGACGATGATGATGATGATGATGATGATGATGATGATGATGATGATGATGATGATGATGATGATGATGATGATGATGATGATGATGATGACGATGACGATGACGATGACGATGACGATGACAATGACGATGACGATGACAATGACGATGACGATGACGATGACAATGATGATGATGACGATGATGATGATGATGATGATGATGATGTTGATGATGATGTTGATGATGATGATTATGATGATGTAAAATATTATCTAAATAACATGAATATTATGCAAGATGAATAGGAAAATATCAATCATGGTTATAAACATGATATATGACATACAAAGAAGTATTATTAATAAAAATAATATTTTAAAACTTCATCATTTACTAATATTTTCTATTTTTGAGTAACATGTTAAGTTTAAATCTATATGAGTGCATGGATTAAAGGGTGCACCAAGAAAAGGGTGGGCAAACCATTGGTTTTTTAAAATATTTTGGGTTAATTATATCATAACAAACCCACAACAAGTCCCATTATGATTAATTAAACCCATTAAAAATACCACTTATCCAAATCCATAGGAATTATTCTCTCAAATAAAAATTAATAAAAACCCAATTTTTCCTAAAAGGTAGGCCACGGTTGACCTATTTATGAAGGTTATGGCACATGTTATAGAACTAGGTTGGCCATAGTCAAACTTATTCAAGGCATAATGATAGTTTTCCTTAAAATTGGGTTGTGTTGGTCGACCTTGTTAGATAAATTTATGGAAGGATTAGGACACACACACATACACAAACACACAAATATATATAATAAATATCACTTTTATTTCAATCTAATAAAGATGAGCATTCATTTTCACATTATTACAATTCATAATTCTTCTCCATTTACATTTGAAAGAGCCATTGCTTAGGATTTACCTTGGAAGGAAGATAGGTTGTGTTTTGGAATATCTTGGATGTGTGTAGGTGTATTTTAGCCTTTATATTATTTTAATAGTTTCATCTTTACAAATCTATAACAACCTCTTGTAAAGCACTATTGGCCAAGGGAGAGATTGAGGATCAATAGGATCATCAAAAGGTAAGTGTCTGTAACTTTTGTTGTTTAATTTGAAAGATATAATAGGATCATCAAAAGGTAAGTAATAGGTTTGAATGTATAAATTCTTGATTTTATTACCTATAATTTTAAACTTACTATGATTAAAAGTTTTCTAAAATTTCCATCTTCCACCTTAGGTGATCTAGGGCCCCATTTATCTATGATGATATGTTGATTGTTTTCTTTTGTTTAAACCACCCCCCTCTCTATTATGAGATTTGATGACACTAGATTAAAATAATTTTATGTATTATAATACATATCTAGGGTTATTCCATGTTATTAATTGACTGGAGGACTTATAACCCTTCTTTATTGTTGTGTGATAAGTGCTTCCTTAGTCAGGTTTAATAGATCCAATTAGGTCATGCTCCTGATATTCAAAGTATCAAAATAGATGTTAGTTGATTACTTTATCTGAGTTTAGATTTAATAAGTAAGATAAATCTTATATCTATATAAATTTATTTCATACATTTTGGTGAACCCAACATGAATTTTACCATTATGTTTTAAATTTTTTATTTACATTCAACTAGGTTGTGATGGCTTACCCACTTAATTTCCATGCTTGTATATTTTGGACCTATATTCAACTAGGTCGCACTCGTTGACCCATTTTTATCCTTTGTTTGAAGGTTTTCATCCATAATGAACTAGGTCACATTAGTTGACCTAGTTATTTTCTATCATTTTAGATTTTGGATCTACAATCAAATAGGTTGCACTAAATGACCTAGTTTTTTCCTTAATTTGAATTTTTTCATCCACAATCAAGTAGGTCACACATGTTAATCCAATGCTTACCTCTATACAAACAAATATGGATATGATGACATAATTTCAACACTCATACATAAAACACTCTTAGTCAATCAATTATGCTTACTTAGATGACCTACTTATATTATTTAGGATTATTTCAACCAACTTAATACTTCAATTTCATCAATTATCTTATTTTCCTATTTGTATTTTTCAAAAAAAATTACTTGGTACTTAGATTTCCATACTATTTTTGCCATTTTTTCATTTATATTAAAATTGTATCACAAAATCAACTATATCAACTAGTTGAATTAGTTCTATGTCTACTTGTTTTTCCAAAAAAGGAAGTCAACCTGGCTATACTAGTTTGTTTTATCCCTTATTTTTTCAATGGATTATGTGGACTAGTGTCGACCTTGTTATTTTTGTTTGCTTAACTAGATCGGCACTAGCTATCTTTTTTATATCTATTTCATTTTAAGCTTAATAAAGGCCATTCACTTTATTATCTTCATAATTAATCTCAATTTTGATCTAAAAATAAATTTGGTTTCTTTTTTATTTATTTTCAAAAATTGTAAGTTGATTTTTACCACTTGATTTTCATCATTATTTTAACTTTGTCTTGGTTTCCCTAGAGATTATGTACTTACAATTTTGAAACTACTTGATTACTATAATGAATATCATTTTGATACTCTATTTATAGTCAACTATCTATCATTTATCAATATTATGACATGAGGATCCTTTTATAATACCCATAGCCATAGTAACAGATAAACATGGTCTTTATTTTCCAATTACCTAATGGTATTTTACAAACACCTAGGATTTCCTTTATATTGAACCTTATGAATCTGATTATCTATTTGATTTTTTGGTGCATTAGTTAGTGGTTAGCACCAATAATCTACTCTTAACATACCCTTCAAACAAGTGTTAGTGGGATATGGGAATGATACTTTCTTAATATTTAGTAGTATGGAACAATGGGTCATTACTATATAATGGATAAACAAGTATCTTTTGGATCCTATGTTATCAAATAAAACTTTTTATTACACATTTATAATCCTATTTTCATATAGTTAATTAAAAATAATATTTACAATATTACATTTTCTACTTTATTTTTGTTAATCTCTTTTATATTGAATGATGTATTGACCAATGTTGATAAATTTTTGTGTGGCATGATTCAACTAGATCAACCAATATCATCCAAGTTTATCATGTCTAAATAGACTAAGTTGATGAGGATCAACTTAGTCTTATGAATTATTTATTTTTTAAATTTGTTTATAGACTATATTATACACTTTACCATCAAAATTTTCCAACATTAAACTAAGTCCACAAGCTTGACCTTGTATTACTTGTCTCTTCCTGTCTATATAGCTAAATCAAATAGATCAACCTAGTGGACTATCAGATTATTAATTTTCCATTTTATAATTCAACTTTATTAACTCCATCAATCTTTTAGGTCATGGATGACTAAGTATAATTTTGGACTACAATTATTACTTATCATAATTTTAATTATATATACATGTTTGACTCTGTAGGTCTTAGCTAACCTACTATAATTTTAGACTATTCTTCTTACTTCCCAAAATTTGAGATAGATTGAACTAGCTAACCTAGTGTCATTTTAGAAAAATGTTCTTACTTCCTAGAATTCAATCAGATTGACCTGGATAACCTTATATGTCTTTCATACCTAGTATAATTTTAGACTATTGTTCTTACTTCTCATAATTCAAATATATTGGCCTTATCGACCCTATAGGTCCTAGCTGATAATATTATTTAAGATTACATTTTTTACATTTAAGGATTTAACTATATCGACATGGTCGAACCATAAGGTCCTGAATAACTTAGTATAATTTAATCTTTTTATTTCTCCCTTCTTATATATCTAAGTTGACCCTAGTTGACCTAGTGCATTTCTAGTTTTCTTATATTATGTATTACACTGACCTTAGTTGACCTAGATTATAGATGGTTGACATAATTTTATTAGTCTTTCTTTCTCTTAGGTTGATTTATCCTAGTTTATCCTTTTCCTTTCATCATGAAATAAATTTTTATTAAATCCTACAAGCAAAATCATAGTGACATAATGAGTTTCACTAACCCTCATAAAATCTCATAATATCACCTACCCTATACTATGGTAAACAATCATAATATTTGTAATATACATGTCATTAATAAGACCAAAAACTAATGGAATTTTCCATCTTATACATTTAATGCTCTTAATTAATCTCTAATAATGCCTATGGTAGAAGATGGGAGTGATATTTATTATACTACTAAAATGATCATTTTATCAATGAAAACCCTCAACATCAGGGTAAGGATATACAATAATCTATATCTTATAATGTAAACTCACATTATATGTCCCACTTCACCTACACATAACATTTATACATATTTGAGACAAGTCACCTTGTGCCTTACCTTCTTCCACCAAAAATGACCACATTATTACCCAAGTAAATGGTGCACGTAGTGCATCTCAAACTACTAGTACTTCTCAAACTAATAATACCTCTCATATCACTAGTGCATCACATGTTGTTTCCATTATTCAATCCATTACTATTAATAATGAAATTTTATTATAATCAATTAACCAAATGGTTAATTTTAAAACTAATATTTCAAATCATTTGATGGAAATGAAAAACCAACATATCTAATTATAAAATCATCCTCAACCTACTTAGTGGGGAGTGAAAAATCCTAAATTTTCCCCTTCCCCCCCCCCGCCCCCGCCGCCCCCCCCCCCCTCCCCCCACCACATGAAAAGATTAGCACAAGGTGAACTTATACCTTAACTACCACTTTTTAACAAGACTATAAAGCACTTAAAAAATGGGCCCTTAGTTCCTAAAATTGAAAATATTGACATAGGTGGTATTGCTCATACTGTCACTTATAGTGGATCTACTAATCCTACATTGAATTTCAAATCTTTTAGAAACCTATTTAAATATTAGAATAATATCAAATAACTTTGTCACTACCAAGATATTAGCTAAAAAAAATTCAGGTGATGATTTTAACTTGTATAATCAATTCAAGTCTCACACTATATCTAGTTTATGATATTTAGTTAATGTGTTGGTATAGGAATTCCAAATTAATGATCTTCATAAAAATAACAAATATTACTTTATCAATTGTAAGGAAATAGAATCTAAATCAACCTAATTGTTCATTAAAAGATGGAAATATGTATCTGACAATGTTGAACATAACATGTTAGAGGTTAATATTTTCCACTTATTCACAAATTCTTTTCAACTTAAATTGTAATATCATGCTAGGAATTTCTCTCCAAAATATTTGGGATAAGCCATTGACCAAGACAAATATCAAGATTTTCTCATAAGACAATTTGTACCTTCCCATCCTTTAAATAGAACTTGAATTATTTTAAAATCTAAGAAGAAACATGATACCAATAATGGTGTTACAGATACCTATGATTCCATACACACTATCCATGTTATTACCCCTAGTGGCTCCAATGATGCTACTCTTTCACAACAAATTTTAATCAATCATTTATAACAACCTAGTTATACATTTTCCCAAGCCAATAATGTAGATTATCACAAAGTTTTCTCCATGGCATAAATTTGAAATCATATTCCTAGGCCTTGACCATAAGATCTTATCCCTAACCACCTTAATGAACATTGGAATGATCAATAAGTTTTGTTGGTATCATGAAAGTTGGCATCATTCTCATGAGACTTGTCTCCAAATTTGAAACTTTTCTCTTGAATATATCTTTAATCTTAATATTGAACACAAAACCTTAATTCATGAGGATCAACAAGCTTAAAAAGTTTTAGATAAGGTTCATAAAACCAAAACCAAACATGATACCCTTAATCAAGCTAATGTTCATCTAACTCTTTACATGGATCCTCTTCCTAATCATCAATCAAGTACTAATGAACCTTCTACTATTAATATTATTGAATCTTTAATTGATTCCAATATCTCACCAATTAAGAGACTATTGTAAATATAAAAATATGAGGAAATTAGTATCTTACATCAATTCTTATACACATCCCAGCTATAATAGTTTCCCAACCTACCATACTTTCTAATGCTCTCTTTTATGTAATTTAAAATAACTTGAACATATAATAATGATTACAATAAATTTAAAAACACAACTTACTCTTTCATCCACTATCCCACATGTTTCCAATAAAATGAAACATTTGGATAGTCATTATATTTTTATTAACATAATCTCTATTCCTAAGTTACCATTAAATTCTCGTAACTCTGATTTACCCACTTTGAAAACCACAACTCAATCTACTACTATACTCTCTTCACCACCTACAATAGCCAAACATTCAAAAATAATAATCATTGACTCAATTAGATCACCATCACATTACCAAATTCATGTCAATATGCCACACTTTTACAAATCACATGGTCTAAATCCAAATCAACTATTCCCTTTAGTGATCAATTTAAATGGGCATTTATTCTCCAATCAATGGATTTGATTCAACATTACTCATACATATCTAATTAAATTATAACTGGATATGTTGAATGGGATCTTATTATATAAATTTATTGTCTTCCATTTCAAATTAATTTACTATAATTTATGAGGACTTCCCCTGATCATCGTAATCATTTAATTAAACTCTTATTCAAGATGAACATCCCTTGACCCCCACCTATAGGGAAAGAAACAACTTTATCTAGTTATAAAAATATTATTATTCAACAATGAGAATAAATGTCTATACACATTAATGAAACTGTAGATAAATCTCTCTCACTAAAATTTCATATCAATTCAATGATTCCTTATGAAATATTACTTCATGAAGATGATCGTCCATTATTCATTAGTGTCTAAGTTGCTGATATATATGTCAATCATGTTTTGATATATGAAGGATTTATCAATTTGTTGATTACACTTAAATCTACTCAAAGTGCATGTCAAGGCTATGGTAGAATAAGATGCATCCTTTAGGTTGTGTTTGGATTCTGTCATAGTTCTTCCTATCATACTAAATATCAAAGTCATGATATTTAATTTCTTACTCTTAAATAACATTTTACTTGGTCAAATTTAGACACATCTCATTAGATCTATAGCCTCATTAACATGCTAATGCATAAAATTTTGAACAATTCTAGGAATATTATGTTTTTAAATTACCCTCCCTTGTCTACCTAACATTACTTTTCATGAATATGAAAGATTTAGCTTTTGTTTTCACTCTATTATACGTTAGAATGGTCAAGCCAAGCTTGTGGGCAATATACCACTTATTCTCTTAGATTATGATGATGATGATGATGATGATGATGATGATGATGATGATGATGATGATGATGATGATGATGATGATGATGATGATGAAATTGATGATATTAGTGTAAAAATCAAAAATTTAGATCTCCCTACTCACATAATTTCTCAATTACCTCATCATTCACAACCTTGGTCTTAGAAGAAAAATTGATGAGGATTTTTTTATGATAAAAAAGACTAAACAATTTATTTCTCACCCTTTTTTGATCGATAAAATCATTGATGATTGCACTATTGATCTTCATAGTCCTAACCAAGATGAAGGATTTTCATTAGATGATCCATTTTTAGTTGGTTTTCTCAAGATAAAAATGCAAAAATATTTAGATATAATTATTTTTTACAATATTGTTTATATAGTATTATTTATGTTGATGTAGTTCCTTCTCCTTTTACTATACCTGACTTTATCTCTTCTTCACTTGATATTCATAGGTATTATATGGGTCATACACACACTAACTCTCACTTAGTCATTTTTTGAGCCTCTTAAGAGTGTGATTATTGATCATGCCATGACAAGACCATATTATTTCATAAACCTCTCTTATCCTTAAAGGATTCTCCCTTTTGAGATGTTAGACACATTATTTTGACCCACATTGATATATTCCCTCATAACTAATTAACCTAGCCATATTACATCCTTGAGTTATCCTAATGATGGTGATGACATACTAAATTTTCTTAAGATTGATCCATTTCATACACAATGGGTTTATTATCAATATTATTAATTCTATAATATTTTTTGTCATTGGGACAATGATTATCATGAACATCAAAGATTCTTAGCATAATAAATAGCTTTAGGTTCCACTCCTACTATAGATAATCAACCTATATATTCAACTACTCCTAGATGTACTTCTTGTTTCCATGGCACAAACACACATTACGCTACTCATTGATAACAACTTTGACAATACATTAATGGACTTAGTCTAGCGAAGACATCGTCTATTGATAAGAACTTACCTCCACATAAGATACTTCTAGAGTATATCCCTAAACATAAGGGTGTTTATTGTATTTAAAATTAGTGTGTTACACATCACATGGATAGGTGAAAAATGTTGTAGTATCATTTTCATGATTTTTATAGCCTATACCATCACCTTCTCAATAGTGTACTATAGTTCTCTCATAGGCATAACTAAACCTTTTTAAAATCCTTCATCCTTCAAAAAA
>JARHVA010004671.1:430000-537500 GCA_037957365.1 Torreya grandis
AATTAGAGCACCAAAGAATGATAAGAAAAATCTTGACTTCAATTATTTACGAGTGTTAATTTTGTAAATATAAATTTTTGACATTTCAATATGGTCAAAAAGTGAAGATGGTTAATGTGTACAATAACACATGTAATTATCAATTGAGCTAAGAATTATCATATTGATTATAACTTTAGTGGCAACCAAAGTGTTTGTTAGCTAGAAATAAAATGATTCCTCAATTTCACCTTATGCATTCCATGCAAATGTCGTGAGGGTATGTGGGTTGAACATGGTACCAAATTACTTTGGAGAGTATATTATGAAGTTAATTTTTTGTGCTTGTTGAAAAATTAATAGGATTGCTTTCAATAGGAGTTTTGGTCAATCAAAATTACTTATCTTTATTGATTAAACTCATTACATAATTGGTCCATAGAGATCCTATAAAAAGTTTTTTTATTGGTCTCTTATCCCATAAACATGTTTTAGAGTGTAAAATTTAATGTGCATTATCATATTCAAATTTATATTATTAAATCTTTATCACACTATTTATATTTTACTTCACAAAAGTTTATAACTAATGTGAAAAAAAAGGAGGAGCATTCCATCCTTTTCGTAAGGGAAAGTCTCAAAATTGAGTGTGGGTTCCTTCAAATATTTTACTTCTATTTAAATAATAAGAAGACTACCATGTTGGAGACAATAAGATTATGATAGTTATTAATATGATGACTATAATGAGATATCATTAGAGGTAATGATACCAAAGAGATGTTTAAAAGAATTTAAAATATGACTGATGGTGTTGAAAGTGGTGTCTTTAGCTTTTTCAAAACTACTAAAATATTTCAAAACAAAATTCACAAATTTTGTTCACATGGTTCTCCAAAATAATAAAACATAGATTATGTTTTACAATATAGTGTCATCAAGCTTGTTGAAAATAGAAGCAAAACCTTTTGCATAGTTATTCAAGAAACTCTTGAGCCACCACATTATTCTAAGCCTCCCTGAGGATGAGGATATGGTACATATCAGTAACATTATAGAACTAGATACAAGATTCATTATCCTCATTGGTCACCATCTCGATGGTTTTCTTCATGACATGGTAGTTCAAGTGGCTATTTCAGATCTGATGGTAATGACAGGGGCTATGGCCTTCCTCTCGTGAATCATAATGGTGAAAATAGGGATTGGGGTCCTGCTCCCAATATAAATTTTTGAGACTGATTATATGAATCTTTCTGAAAGGTGCAAAGATGATAAATTATAAGCTCAACAAACTGAAGACTAAGAGCCCTTCCCTGAGTATGGGGATCCTCCTACTCGAAGAGGATGGGATGATGAGAGTCAAGACTCACCATCTCCACCAACTCTTCCAAATTACATGTTTATCGGGGATGTTTAATTATACTCTTTATTATTATTTTTTCCTTTGTTCTTTGTGCTTAGCTATTTTTAACTATTGATGTGATGCTTTTTTGTCTATTCATTTATTGACCACCATTTTGACTCTTCTCGAGATATTATTTCCCTTAGTATGACTTTACTTATAGTGTGTGACTTCTCCACCTATTTTTTTGTATGATTAATGTTTTACTATACTCTTGCTTTATTAATATATAAATACATTCTTCAATCCATCAATAAAAATAAATGTCCTTTTGATATTCTAAAACACACCCAATTAAATTTTATATCTATTTCCTAGATTTTTAACCTTCTCATTGTGTTATGTAATTAAAAATAAATTAAAAAATATAGACACCTATGATAAAACAACTCTTAAAAATTTCTACACCAAATAGGAAAAGCATATAGAAAATAAATTACTTTAGTTTTAGGGCTGCATAATATTCATAAAATTTTGAAAACTAGGCTTATTGTAGTAGCTCAATTCATTTAACTTCAAAATGGAACATAGGCCTTGTACGGATAGAGCAACTCCTGAGCCGTTTATTGCAACCATTAATCATGAATATAAATTTATTTGGGCAATCATGGAAGATTATGAATCACTATACAAAATCCAATGGTGATTGCAATCAACAATAATTTTTCCTTCATTTATATGAATTTCATACTGATAAAATATATTTGAATTTAGAGCTCATCATAAACTCCAAATTTAAAATAGGGCCTAATACTGTGTAATGTTATATATAACTAACTACTTAAATGCCTTTATTTGTGTAATTAATTTTTTTTTAAAGGTTAATTAGTGTAAAATAAATTAATCATTACTCTAATTTTTTTTTGGATTTTCTACATTACTTCAATATTTCTAGGAAGGTGAATTAATTTTACCCATAAGTAATTCCAAAATAATAATAGTGCTTATATACTTATTTTATACTTAAACCTCGTAAGAGTATATTATAATCTAAACCAATGTTATTAGGTTGGAAATTTTGTGTCTCAGTTCTATACTTCTCCTTAAACTTTAGATGGTGCAATTTCTTAAAAACAAATAAAAATAAAATTTCAAATTATTAAATAGAAACACATTGTGATTTAATAGTAGTAATAATAATAAACAATTCAATACTTAAAAAATATATCTTATACATTCATAACTCAATATAAATTTAATATAATTCACATTTACATTCTTGGGTTGTCCATCTTGAAAACTAATAAATTTCAAAAAAATCATTAAACGTTAATTTTGGACCCTCAAATGATCATGTCTAGCCTCCAAAAAATATTGAAATCAAATCTAACAAGATAGGGATACCTAAGACATCATCAAACATTGTGAGATGGTTTTTTTGGCATGTGGAAGAGCTCAAACAGAGATGTGGATCAAAATTTATGGCCTCAAGAAGATTGGCCTATTTTTTTTGCATCATTCCCCTCTGGTTGAAAATAATTCAACTCCTGCGAGTTGCCCTGATTGTACTACTACCATTTTTATTTATCAATATTTTTCAGCTCCCATTGTATAATCTAAGTGTTGCCTTCTTAATGCAATCCTTCCTACTACACCAAATACTTGTTATATTTCCCTTGCCTTGTGCTCACTATCTTCATATCCAAACCCTGCACTATTCTTTCCTTTTTCTTTGGAACTTGTTGCTGCGAATTTAATTCTTCATCTTCATCACCCTCACCATTTTCTCCATGGAATTATTATAAATATGAAACACTAAATATTGAAGATATATCAAAATTCTATGGTAAACTCACCTCATAAGCATTATCATTGATTTTCTTCACAATTTTGCATGGTCCAATATCATTGTACTTCAATTTGATGCACGTGCCTTTTGGAATTTTTTTTTCAAGTAAACCATTACTAAATCCCATTTTTTAAATACTTTTGATCTTCTTCTGACATATGTTTTTGTTTCATATTTCTCATTATTTTTATGTAATTTTTTACTTACTCGAAATTGCTGCATATGCTTTTACATCATCACTAATTTGATCTATAATTGGTAATTGTACCAAATATAAAATACCCATAGGATTCCTCCCATAAAATTTTTGAAATGGTGGCATTCCTTTTGATATATTCATTGAACTGTTATATGTAAACTCAGCTTGTGGCAAAGCCAAATCCCATTGCTTGGGCTTCTCTCCCACTATCCATCTCAATAAATTTCCCAAGCTTCTATTCACAAATTTTATCTATGCATCTATTTATGGGTGATATGCATTAATTAATTGTAGCTTAGTACCTATCTTATTCCATGAAGTCCTTAAAAAATGACTTAAAATTTTCATGTCCCTATCTAAAGTAATAGCTTTTGGAACACCATACAATATCACAATATCCTTAAATATTTATTCTACAACTCTAGTGGCATCATTGGTTTTATTACATGCAATTAAATGAACCATTTTATAAAATATGTCTATAACAAAAAAAAATCATTACCTCTGTGTGTTTGGTGATCCTAACAAAAAATCTATACTCAGATCTGTCCAATGTCCTCTTGGGACCAGTAAAGCCATGTATAGTGCAATATTTTGTGCTTGTCCTTTAGCCACCTAACAAATTCTACACCTTGAAACATACCTTATCACATCTTTCTTCATCTTTGTCCAAAAATATTTTTCCTCTACCAAGTTATTGTCTTCGTCTTACCAAAATGTCCAGCCAAACTGCCACTATATAATTCGCTTATAATATTATCTTATAGATACCCAATTGGACTGAATAATAATTTTTATTTTAAGAGATAACCTTATTATATAAGATACTCATCATGAATAGAATTTGTCCCACCTATTAACGGATTCTTGCACTACTCAATTAACTTCCTAAAAAAGGGATTGGTATGATATAGTTCTTTGATAGCTTCAAATCCAACTACTTCATTCACCATAATAGTTAATGATGTTACTCTCCTACTCAATGCATCAACTACCTAATTCTATTTTCCTGATTTACGTTTCAATACAAAAGTATACCCCTGTAATAAAGAAACCCACTTTGCATGTCTATTATTCAACTTCTTTTGTATATTCACATACTTCAAATCCTGATGATCTATAAATAGAATAAACTCCTTAGCCACCAGGTAATGCCCCCAATGTCTTAATTTTTGTACAAGTGCATAAAGTCCAACATCATAAGTAGAATAATTTCTTCTTGCCTTAATCGATTTCTCACTGAAATATGCCATTGGCTTTCCTTCTTGACATAGCACAACACCAATCCCCACAAATGAATCATCACAATCAATGTAAAAATCTTTGCTAAAATATGGTAACGCTAAGATTGGTATTTTTGTAATCTTCTTCTTCAAAAGTTCAAAAATTTATGTGGCTACTCTAGTACATACAAATTCCTTCCCTCTCATGCAATTTGTTATTGGTACCATAATACTATTAAGTTTCTTAATAATTTTTTTATAAAAAGTTGATAAACCATGGAAACTTCTTATCTCTGCAATGTTTTTTGAAATAGGCCACTCAAAATTTTCCTTTATCTTCTCTTCATCCATTTTTACACCATCTCATAAAACTACAAATTGCAAAAATACCAAAATATTTTGCATAAACCTACAATTTTTCAAATTTGTATACTTCTCCTTTCTTAGTCAATTCAATAACATTCTCAAATGTTATAAGTGTTTGTCTTTAGTCTTACTGAATATCAAAATATCATCAAAATAAATAACCACAAACTTAGATCATAAATGTACTAGGTGCATTAGATAATTTGAATGGCATCACTATCCACTCATATAAGCCATCCCTAGTCTTGAACATAGTTTTTCACTCATCTCTTTCACAAATTCAAATATGATAATAACCACTTAGATCAATCTTGGTAAAATATTTTTCCCCTACAAGCACATCCATCTTATCATCTAAACGAGGTATAGGAAACCTAGACTTGATTGTAATTTTATTAATTACTATACCATCCACACATTTTCCATCATCCATCTTTCTTTGGAGTTAAGAATGTTGGTGTAGCATATGGACTCATACTCTCCCTTATCACCTTCTTTCTTAGAAATTTAGTAACCTATTTATTTAGTTCTATATATTTTATTAGACTCATCCTCTAAGATACTTGATTGGGTAGAGTTGATCATAAAATCAAATCAATGTGATGCTGAATATCTCTCTTCAGTGGTAAACCATCTGCTAACTCATCAGGCATAACATCTACATATTCTTTCAACACTTGCTATTTTTGCTGGTATTTGCACTATTTTTGTCTCTTCATTATTTGCTACTAATACATAACAACAACCTTCCACTTTCATATATTGGATAAATTCTTTAGTAGATAACATGTTTTATGCCTTCTCTTCCTCTTCAAGAGGTAACAAGACTACAATCATACCACCTTTCCAAAAAGTGTACGTGTTTCTTGATCCATCATGAATTACTTTCTTGGCAAATTTTTATGGTCTTAACAATAACACATGACATTCATCCATTAAAATAACATTGCACCATATTTCATCATTATAACTTTTTTTCTATTAAAAACTTGATTAAGCACCTTTTATCTATTGTAACTTCATTTCCTGTCTTAAAACATGAAATCCGATAAGGATTATGATGTTTTTCACTTTGCAAATTTAGTTTATCTATCATTTTTTTAGAAACCATATTTTCACAACTACCGTCATCTATAATTACTTTGCATACCTTTCCACCTAAAGTACATCTTGTTCGAAAAACATTTGATCATAGTCATGGATCACCAACTTCTTTATTTTGCATTTGTTCCTTCTTTGGAGTGATCATGGTTCTTCTCATCATGAGATTCTTGCGAACATCTACAGGTGCAACTTTTGTATTTTGCTCTTCTATCTCAGCTTCAATTAGATTCACTCTTGAGCGATCTTCTTGCCTCCTTTCTTGATCTTGATAGTTTGGACACTCAAATGCTTTGTCCCCTTCTTCTCCACATCTATAACATACATAAGATCTATGTTAATTTGAAAACCATCCTCTAGCACTACCATAACCTCTTCCTCTCTGAAACCCTCTTTCTCTTTGCTAGTATTAAAACCCTTGTCTATTGTCATCTTGTCTTTCTACACCATGTGATAATTCATCTCTATTGGTATTAGACCCAGTTTTGGTGGTATTAAACCCACCTCTTCCCCTATTTGGAGGGGATACACCTCTTATTCAACCAAGATACGTCCTTTTGAAATTCTATCTATTTTGTTTTCCTTCTGCCTTCAAAGTTAATTGATAAGCCTCCTCCATGGAAAGTAATCTATGCATGCTCAATTCATCTTGAATAAAAGATTTAATCCATTTACATACCTTGCAGCCATCTGCTCTTCTATTTTATGATGCTTCACTCGTATGGATAGCTTATAAAACTCATATGTATGCCCTTATATATTGTGATCATTTTGCCTTAAATTTTGATATCTTCAGTATAGGGTTTGTGTATAATCCATAGAAAAAAATTTCTCTCTCAGTTTCTTCTCCATCTTTTTCCATGAATTAATCTTCTCTTTACCTTTTCTCTGTCTCTATTTTTGCAAGTGATCCCACCAAAGCATTGCATGACCTTTCAATTTTGTGCATGAAAATTTAACCTTCTTGTCTTCTCTCATAGTCTTCCATTCAAAGAAATTATCCATGATATTCATCCAATCCATCAACTCCTCTAGTTTTAAAATACCTTCACAATCTAGAAAATCAACCTTGATCCTTTATTTCTTTTTTTCAAATCTTAAAACATCCTCTCTTCCATCGATGGTGGGTGCTCTTGTTTTTCTTCTTGTTGAACTTCTTCATCATGATCTGTGTCCTCATCAGCACCTTGTCTTCTTGTTTCATTGGTGATAACTTTGATCAATTGTTCTACTTGTCTCTGTAGCTCTTGTATAGTCTGGTTCATCTATCCAATACCTTCTCATCCTTTCTCCATGTATTACTCCTCTAAGATTCGAACTTGCTTTGATACCAAATAATGAACTCAAAAAAATCATTAAACATTAATTTCAAATGTTTAGATAATCACGTATGGTCTCGGAAAAATATCAAAATCAAATCTACACAGATAGAGCTACTTATGAAAGAATCAAACTTTTTGAGACAGTCGTTTTGGCGCATTAAAGAGCTTAAATAGAATTACGAGTCAAATATTATGGCCTCCTAAAAATTGACCTATTTTTTTTACATAAAAAACTAATAGTTTGAAAAGCTTTGTGACCGACTACTATACCATTCCCTTGCATTATAGATGATGCAGTTTATAGTTGAAAAATAACAATAAGGGAAAAGAGATCCTTATCCTATGGTACAAATGATCTAGTTAATAGATTAAACTAAGAAATACAAAAGAATCCTTCATAAAACCAAAACAAAATAAGTAGAAAACCAAAATGCAAGGCATGCACATAAAAAACAAATTAGTAAAAAAAAGAATGCCAAAAAAACTGAAGCCTTGAAACTTCACATCCAAAAACCAATAAACAATGTAATTTGTTATGAATAAAAAATGGAAACCCTCTGCCCTTGTACAAAAGCTCTCTGCCCTTGTACAAAAGCTCTCTTTCAACATGTTAAAGATCTTTAAATAAATATATTTAACTGTGAAAAAAACCTTAAATTAGATAAATTTGAAATATTATATTATAATAATAATAATAATAATAATAATAATAATAATAATAATAATAATAATAATAATAATAATAATAATAATAATAAAAAAACATACATTCATGCAGCACAGTAGCCAGATAAGCTTAAAAAACATTTTCAGAATATATAATATATAAATAAGAAAACGACGTAATAAATAAAATCGAATAAATTAAGAAGAAACTAAGGTGATAAGGTTAGACACCATTTAAAACTCTTCCATTTTCCATTAAAATTTTAGGAATTCCAGCGGTCTCATTTTCTTGTGACTAGCCATACTCCTTGATGGCAAGGAATGAGTTTTGACAGCTTTCGCAGGGGCTACGATAGGTATTTCATTTTCACATGTTGTCACTCTATAATATCTCCTCCATGCCATATTTTTTACCCTAATTTAAAGAATATAAGCTTCGAAAATTCATAAATAGAGAATGGCAAATTTTATTTGAAAAAAATGTCAGAATTATTTTACAACTAACCCCTTTTAACACTGTCATTTGAACTCGACGTCTGACTTGTTACATTGTCTGCCAGTGCTATGTCCGATTTTTTTATCTCGTTAGGACTATGTTCAAAAATGTAAGAATGTTCAACAATCATAATATATAAATCTCGTGCCCCCTCCACATCCACTACATCCAATCCCCTGTTCATCCCCTCATTTCCATTGTTGAGAAATCATGGACCACCAAGCGCCATTGTTTGAACATGGTAGCATGTAATTTGTTAAACCCTGTTTTTTGGAAGTTTGGCATTCAATAGGTTTAAGCAAGCACCATCGCTCGAACACATTAGCAGGTAATGTGTTAAAGCCCTGTTCGATTCGAAGTAGAGTATTCAATAGGGATTTTGAAAGAAATGTGTGTTTTTGGATTGTAATTATCTATGGATATGATTAATTGATTGGTTAATATGTTAAAAAGTTTATGTGCATCATCAATGTTGTTACATTTCACAATCATGGTTATCCAGGCAGTCACAACCATAACAAATAACATACTTTGTTTAAATAATATTTAAAAATCTAGACTGGTATAAGTTTTGATTAAAATAACGAGTTTACACCTACGTATTAAATTTTATTGAAATATTTATAATGATTGTTATGTATTAAACCAAACAGTAAATGATTGATGGGGTTATTGTTGGCAGACTCCATTAATTAATTGGACATAGCTGGTGGAATTTGTTGATAGATGTTTTAATATAACTTCAGATTAACTGCCTGCATAACCTTCTTGAATAAAAAATAAACTAAACTATAATTCATAAGGTTATAAATGCTAAACTTTGTTATATTATTTAATAGAGTTACTATTAACAAATTGTTTCAGGGTTGGTTTTTTTGTTTTTTTTTTTTTTTTTTTTAAATTTATGTAAGTATAGTTGGTGGACCTTGTTATTGTAAAGAGATTTTAATTATAACTTTAATAAATTGTAACTTATTTTTTAGGTTAACATGTTTCTCAATTGATCGGTATCCTCTCAGTTTTAACTCCAAAACTTATAAGTGATTTGGAGCAATTATTCTTCAATTAAATAATATGCATGCGTGATTTTTTCTATAAGAACCCCTTCCCATTTATTTTTTTAAGCCTCGTGTATGTGCGTGTGTCTTGATGTAACAAAATGTCTCTAATCCCACACAGATTTTTCTGTGTCAATGTGACACATTTTTGGTCTTTGGAAGCAATCCATAAGAAGGAATGTTATAAATGAAAATCATAATTAAACAATAAGTAAGTCATTTTAGTGGTAATATTATTTAATTTTTGTTTAAAAAATTAATATATGTTTTATGTTATTATTTTAAGGTGTTTTTATATGCAAAATCAATGTTAGTTATATTGGTAATTTGAACATTATTAATTTTTAAAAATTATTTAAAGGAGCTTTCTATTTAAAGTTAGAGAATTTTTTCTCCATATTCTAAAAATGGATGTTTGAATGGAGCTTTCAAACTCTTTTTCCAAATACATTAGAATGTTGTAAAGCCCAGTTTCATCACCATTATTTCTATTGTAGTACTTGAGCCTTCCAACACTACTTAGGATGTCAAAAAACCCACAAAAGCAATCTCATGGCTCTATATAGACCTCTTTTATATTCTTCCTGAGAACATCAAGGGTGGCTTCAATGAGAAGAACTTCATATACATCCCCCACACACCTTCTATCCTTGATGTGAAAAAAGAGGGATTGTAGACTACTAGTTAAACACCATCTCCATGCTAGTGTTCTAAAATAGTTATAACATAAACAATCTTGTGAGCATTAACACATAGTGTGCCAGATAAAACATGGCCTTGATGACATTTTTCAATTCCAAAATTCTTTGATGATTGTTTAGTAGGATACGTGGTTTGGTGAGACAACTTGGTGCCTAGTGCAAAACACTGACATTGAATCACATTTAAAGTTTGAGGATGCAAATCATCTACAACCAATAAACTTCAAGAATGAAACAAAGGCAACAATTTTGAGGTTATTTAGGCTCTCTTTTGCTCCTCCTACTCGAAAGAGAAGTTTCAATCTCATTTCCCTTCCCAATCCCAATCCATGTAGCAGTTCTCTAGAGACCTGTATTTTATGTAATCCTCATGGCTATTGCTCAAACCCTTTCCATGATTATATTTATATTCTAATGTAAAAAAAAATGTTAAAAAATCTATGTAGCATGAACCTACCTTCTACATAAAAACAACATTATAACAAAAATATGTTTAATCTTTCTAATCATTTTTTATTAAATCAATGATATAATTACCTACAAAATCATACTATTTTTTTTTCAATAACAAACAATGTAAAATAAAAAATTGTATCCAAAATATTAATAAATTAATTATTTTTTTGGGGCATATACCCTACATATTCCATGGCATAACCAACCTTGCCTTTCAGAGACACCGAGCCTCAGTCAGTGACCGATACATACTAATATAGTAAGTTAAATTATGAGTATATGAAATTTTTTGTTATTGTCAAAAAGTATGAACTATATTCTGATGTCTTTGTTGACTTATGGACTCGTCATTCTTCTAAGAATGTACGATTAGATTAGAGAAAACATTAGTTTATTTAAAATTAAAATTAGAGTGGTGAAATATTTTTATTCTATTATTTGTTTATTTATATTAGGTAATATTAAATTTTATAAGTAGAAATAATTAAATCAATTAAGTTATTTACATATAAATTTTATAAATAAATTGGAAATATAAATATTTCTATTTTAGTAATAGATTTTAAGGTTAATCTGTATAAATGTTTAACTTAATTAAATAATAATAAATATTTACATATAAATCTCATAAATAAATTGTTTAAATATCTCTTATTTTATTAATAAACTATGAGGTTAGTTAGATGTTTTTGGATCATTTTACATTAAAATAAATTATTATAATAATTGTGTTTAATATTGATATTTTTTATTATTAAGATTTAAAAAGATCATAAATAATTTTTTCTAAAAGTATTTCCTATCTTCCTCATAATCTCTATCACCCATATCATTATATTCCTATTAAGTACATGTAATTTGTATGATTTGTTCTATGGAACCTAAAATCGAAATTAATTATTTACGATAAAGATGATTTAAAATTGACTGTGTATCCCATATATTTAAAAATGATATGTGTATGTGAATTATATGCACTCTAAATTAGATTATCATGATGTTTAAGCAATTACAAAATATATAAAAGATGAAAAGAATATATATTGCACGCTTTTTTCAAGAATTATTTTTCTTTAATAATATGTGGTAAGAAATGTTACTTTTATAATATTGTAAATATATAAAAGATTGTTCATTTTATTTATATTAGTTATTTTTTAAGATTAAATAAAAACCAACTTTATTACAAACATATATATATATATATATATATAATATTTTAATATTTAATTTTTAAATTACATATATATAACTATTAATTTATATTTTTTTAATGTTTACCAAAATTAAGGCATTAACAAGGTAGAGTTTATTTTTAAACCACATTTTGCATGGAAAGTAAAGACATCGCGTTCATTGTTAGTGGAGTTAAGCCGGTAAACGTAATTATTTGAGGCAAATCATTATAAGCAGCCTATGTAAACTTTAGCACCCAAAAGGCAAGCCCCTCGGGGGCCCCTATCCTGTGACCGCGATGTTTATTAAAAGCACACTGAAGCAAGATCACCCTTATCCAAAATAAATCACGAAAGCAACCGCGTGGCAGGTTGCCATCCGATAACCAACGGCAACAATGGTGGTCGTTAAGGGGACGCCAGGCTGGCCTCCCCAATCGCACGACAAAGATGGTTTGGGAGCGACATCCTTGAGCATCCAACGGTATATTTTGCATGCGATCTGGGGGCATTCCTATATACGGTGAATCTGACAAATCCTTTTGCAAATCCATCTGAGAGTTAGAAATTTTCAATCTGTCATCATGTCTCTAAATTCCGGATTATATTTATTGTTTGTGGGCATAAAGATGGAAAGGTTGGCTGTTTGTTTCGTTAAACATGAATGTTTTCGAAATCTTTTTAAAATCAATAATTTTAGTTTTGTTTTGCAGGTCAGTGATTCAAGTATGTTGTTGAAAAGCCTTGTGGGCTTCATATTATGACTTCTGTGGTTTTAATGTTACTCTATTATGGATTTTTTAAAATATATATTTTATGTTTTGTTTTGGAAGTTGATGATTCATGTTTGTTGTTGGAAACTTTTGTCTATTTTATATTGTGTATTTTTTATGGTTTTAATGTCAACTTGCATCTCTAGTTGTTATAGAAGGACGACCTCCCTAGTTAAATATTGTTATTTTGTAGTAATCTTAGCCATCCAGTAATTTGCAATTTCTCTGTTTTTTTTCCTCTGTAACTACTATAGATAACTAATCTATACTTTAATTGGTTTTTCCCTGCTACCACTATAGAAAATGACTTTCGCACCATATTTGCTTAAAATTATGTGATACGATATTCAGCTCAAGGAAATTACATTTGTTAAAGTTCAAAGGTTTTCAACTTGTCATATTTGTGGAGGTGGTTTTTTGGCAAGCTATCTAGGACGTGAACTGCTATCTGTATAGATGACTATTTGTCGACTTTCGCTGTGAACACACCTTTTCAAACTGCAGGGACAATCTTATTCTATTGTTTTAGAAGGTAAGATACGAAGTTTTTCTAATATTTTCCCAATCACACAAAACATAGTTGGGAGCAGGAAAAAAAAATGAATACCACTTTTATTAAGTACAAAATGATGGCAGAATGGGAGGCGACGACGCTATGAGCTTGGAAGGGAGCTTGGTGTGCGTTTACTTTTACTCTTCATATCCTCACTTCTTTCCTTGCTATGTGAAGCTCGAGCACTCAAAATTATTTATATCAAAAGATAATGGCAGAATGGGAGGCGACGACGCTATGAGCTTGGAAGGGAGCTTGATGTGCATTTACTTTTACTCTTCATATCCTCACTTCTTTCCTTGCTATGTGAAGTTCGAGCACTCAAAATTATTTATATCAAATGATAATGAGCTTCAAATTACAATCATGTGAAGAGTTTCTATAGTCAATAATTATAAAAAATAATTAGATGTGTTACGGCACACAAATCACACCATAAATAGGAGCTTCTGCTCACACCTCTTACAAATATAATATTAGTGGCCGGTCAATGTGCCACATCGTTTAGAGAATAAACACTCATAACATTGTTGGTTAGAATGAACTAGGCAGATCTATGCTGCTCTAGGATTTATTGTTTAAACACATACAATCAAACTCTCTATATAACAATTTTGGAAGTCTCTGGATGGCTACACATTTGAGAAAGACCACATATATCCATTTTAATTTAATAGATCTATGCTATTTTAAAATTCATTTTTTAAACACATACAATCGAACTCTTTATATAACAATTAAGAAAGTCTCTCGATGGCTACATATTTGAGAAAGACTATAAATATCCATTTCAATTGAGATATACAACAATGTCTTATACAATAAAATAATCTCTTACATCACCCGAATTTTATGCACTGGCAACATTTAATGAATGTTGGAGGTGACCACATGAAATAGATGGGTTAGAGCAAGTGTTAAATTTAACGGCCACCTCTACCCATCAAAAAAAAATTATGTAATGATATTTAAGTAAATATCATTTCGCACATGACGTACATTTCTCATTTTTAATTTTCATATTTTTCATATAAATAGTAAAATATAATTTTTATATAATAAAATCATATAATAATAAAGGTATTATTGTTATAAATAAAATCATATTCTATTTTATTTAAATACATTTTAAATTATATAATACCCATACAAATAAAGTAATAAAAAGTAATTAGATATAAAAAATAGATGTTACTATATATAATTAATTCTTAATTTTTATTTTGGTGTTCCTCTTAATTTTTACTTCATTTTATAGCGATTATGTCAAGTCAAAATAAATTGTGATTTGCTACATTTTTTGACAAATTAAAGACTATCCAAGAAAGTGCCCTTGTCCTTCCATCACACTTGCCCCCTAAATTGGTACCCACCCATAAAATTTATTGTGTGATCAACATTAAATTTAAATATTTATTTATCTCATAGGCTTCTCAATTGGCAAACCACTGACCTTTTTTTAAAAAACACCAACTTCCACTTATCTTGTTCAATAATGTGGGAATGCCTCATTTTTATTTGACATTAATAATTTGATATTTATTAAGATTTCTTTGACATACTCTTTAAATATCTATGTATCTCCGATGGGAAAGTTGCACAATATGATGCATTAGTTTACTAATAATATGATTAGATGAAATAGAGACAAACCACTATGAATGAAGATGCTTCTAGTGTAAAATATATTATTAATATGAAATAGTAACCATAATAGGTTAATGTAAAAAGTAAATTTTAAATAAGCACATACAAGAAAGAATGGCAATAAAACATAAAACACAACATATAATTTTATAAAATCTTCTACTATCAACATCTTACTGTCTATTAGAATAGTGGGTTAGTTTACCTCTTTGAAATTAAGGTCAAAGAAATGAGTGATGGAACAAAGGAAGTGGCCTTCCTATTAACATGATGATAGATTGGTACCATCAGAAAATGAAAAAAGTAACACAAGGAGGAGGTTGTCCAGCTAGTTTAACTCTTGGACATAATTTTTTTTCAAAAGAATTCATATTGTTCACTTATCACATCGTATGAAGTGAAACGACAATTTAAAAACTTAAAAATAATTTTTTTGGTTCTTAATGTCATAGAAGAAGATTTTATATCTATAAGATGAATTAGCTTACAATGACATTCTATCAAATCATGGGGCATAAAAATTAAATAGAAATTAATCTTCATCATAATATATAAACATTTAAAGAATTAGCAACTCCTCTTAAGACATCTGTGTACAATTTTTTAAGAATGTGTCTAACACTATAATTTGATAGGTGCATTGCAAAGCAAAGAGTAAAAAATAAATGAATGTGTAGAGAGAAAAGGTTTATATCCTATGCAACAATAGAAAACATATCCTCACCTACTTTGTTCCCTTCTATTTTTAGTATAGTCGAGTAAAAGAGTAAGGGAATAACATGGTTAAATTTCCACTACAGCAAGTGAAATTGTGTGTTAATACCATAAAATAAGGAAGTTAAAGGAAATAAATAGCGATCGATTTACCAGGGCTTGTATTTCCCTTTCCTTATAAAAAATAATGTAAAATCTAAATAGAGAAATGTAGTTGCAAACATGAAAATAAATAAGAGTACCTTCATATTGCAATAATAAGAAATTTCAAATGTGTCTCCAACCTTTCATCTCAAATGGTAACACCTAAAATTGTATAGTCAAAAAATGTTGTCACAATCAACAAATTGAAGGATGATGAAAGACACACTTTGCTTACAAATAGGAGGATAAATGAAAAATTAGGTCATTCAATTTTAATGAAAAATAGTGAGTAGATTGGCACCCACCTACCATTTTTATGAGGCTCGATAGTTCACCTATTAATAATGTACAATAAATCGAGTGTCAACACATTCACTCGACCCTGGGGAATAACTTTTGTTATAGTAATAAATGCACGCTGGAAGTAAGACGTTATTGTAAAGACAAGACGAACATAGTGAAAGATCTCATAAATGGGATAAATAAGGTCACATAATAAATACTTATACTTCAGTTATAAGTAGAATATGTAACACGTTAGTACTTATAATATTTTTATATTTAATATTTTGTGACAGTTGATTTTTTATTATAAACGCCATATTGATAATTTGAATTTTTTTTGCCCATCCTTTATCATAATTGAAAATACAAATTGATTATATTGTACAACTAAAATTTAAAAACATCTAAACGATCATCAAATTTAACCCCTAAGTTAAAGTAATATATGTGCCTATGCCACATATTCCAACAATAGTCCACCTACGCGTCCCATATGAAGCCATCATTGAGAGTAGGAAACCACCCGTTCAACGAAATGTTGAAATGTGAAACTCCAATTCACATCAATTCTCAAATGGTTGTTATCCTCATCAAAAGGACCATTCTTCAATGTGTCAAACTCCACCGCAACTATTTGATTTGCTAAATTACCGTCGGCAGTTTCGTTGAACAGACCAAGCCATCGGGTCGTAGCATTCATTGGCGGTTCTCAGTCAAAAGGCGCTATAAAAAATGTGAGTCCATCACCATATCCCTTACCATCACCTTCCCTGTATATGGGGCATTGAAAATTTGAAGTGACAAGTAAAATTGGCGAGAGGCTGAGAAGATTCTGGGTGTTTCCACAGAGGAACTGATTTGTTTTAAGTTGCCAAGACGAAGCTCCAACTTACAGAGACGCATGATTTTATTGAGGTTATCACAGGAAACGGTTCCAAGCTGTGTGATATAAGTTGATGGAGGGAAAGTGAAGTTAAGCGGTTCCAAATTGAGCGTACTAACAACAGAGAGCGAGAAGACGAGAAAGAGGCTCGCCATCTATCGTCAACAGGAATGTGAATGCAATCGGCAGCGTAATGCGCTCTCTGTGACGTAAGAGTTGAGGAGTTTTCAATGTCGTGCAGGCTGTCTTTGTGGATCCTGCTCGACGTGCATTTCTATGTTAGATTTACTGATTTCAGAGACTGAAATCGGTTTACATTATCATAATTGTATTTTTCTTATGTTTTGGTCCATGATACTATTGACATCCGTTAATCCCAACAATGCAAGTGTTTTAACTCTCTTTTGCGGATACTGCTCGTCGTCATTATTAAAGGTATTTGCTTACCACGGGCCGGGACGGAGTGGTAGGGCCAAAAAATATTTTGAAACATAATGCACCCAATCATGTTGGTTCAATGCTTATTATTTTGATTACAATGTCCTCAAATTCATGATTACTAACTTTTACTTGGTCATAGGATTGTAGATAAATAGACTACCAATAACAAAGTTGTACTCATGAATAAGAGATGTAAAAAATTCTAATGTGAATTTTGCTCCTTAATCCATAAATATCTCATGTGGAACTCCATACCTTCATAAGATCTATTTATATAGAAATAGGAATATACTCTTTTTACTCATGAATAAGGGATGTAAAAAATTCTAATGTGAATTTTGCTTCTTGATCCATAAATATATCATGTGGAACTCCATACCTTCATAAGATCTATTCATATAGAAATACGAATATACTCTTTTTATTTGGAAGCGTGAATTATAAGACTAAGAAATTTAATTGCCCATTTCTCAAAAGGATTCAAAAGAATATGGAGTTAAATTGGCATCTCATTAAAGCATGTGTGAGTTTTGACAAACAATGACATCTATCCCACTAGTAGTATAATATTTTATATCTCTATGCAAGTGTACCCAATATTACCCTATAGTTGTCATATTTTCATTAAAATATTCCCCACATGGTTCATTATGACATGTTTGAAGCATATCTAATACATAATCTTATATGGCACACTAGTGAATGATTGAGTTAGGATTAGTGTGAAAGAGAAACCAAAATTCCAATAAAAGGTTTCACTATGGGTTGATAAATTATGTGTATAGTTTAGTAAGAAATATTGTGTAAATTTTTTTGTAACCAAGTAATTAGTTATATTTTCAAACTAATATTATTTTACATAAATAATAAGTATATGTTGATCTGAAAATAGATAATTTAGTTGTAGACTTTATTTATTACATATTAATCATAAATGAAAGTTAAAAATTATATTAAACTTTTTTTAGATAAATATTTACAAAAATAAAATAACTAATAATAAAATGAAAAGACTTATTTATAATATTAAAAATATTTAATTTTTAATTTTTTTGGGGGATAAAATATATGTCATAATTCAATTTCCCATCTTTTTATTCATGGACAACCATGATATTATGCGAGATGCATTTGTATGAATATGAAAATGGAGTTTCCAATATGATCTTCATAAATCAAAATTTGAAATTAAAATATTTTGCAAATATTTAAAATACTTCCTAACATGCATTAGTCTAAATCAAATTACCATATTTAAGTAATAAAATAAATAATAAGAATTCAATCTTTATAAAATGTAAAATGAATCTTTGATAATAAGTTACATATCTAATAAAAAAATTCTTCTTTTTTATTTTGAAATATGAGAAATTTTGTTCACCTTAATCTTGAATGGATATGGTCTTTATTCCTGTCAGTGATTCATATTGGAATAAAATAATTTTTTCCATCATAAACATGTGACATTATTTACCTTAAAAAAATTATTGTATAAAATACATTGAATTAATATTTGTGATTGGTCATAACTTCCTAAAAAAACCTTCATATAAATTAAAGTCATCCATTTATATCTCTAAATAATCATATACTAAATTAAAAAAAAAAGGTATTTAAGAGAATCATTTGGATGGTAGCTTTCCCATCAAATATCCCAAAAGTGTAAGGCCCACTTGAGTTTCAAGGTCAAATGGTTTAAATAAGATTTTTTATTTTATTTTAATAATATGCATCAACATTTTAATAAATATATTTTTTTGTTTTCATAGTTTACAATTATAGGTTTATATTTTCATTTTAATTTATATATATTTTTAGTATTAAAACATAAGTTTAGTTCCAAAAGTGCAAGACCCACTTGAGTTTCAAGGTCAAATGGTTTAAATAAGAATTTTTATTTTATTTTAATAATATGAATCAACATTGTTATAAATATATTTTTTGGTTTTCCTAGTCACAATTATAGGTTTATATCTTCATTTTAATTTAAATATACTTTTAGTATTAAAACATAACTTTTGTAATGCAACTAGTGGTTTGTAGAAGAAATGTCTCAAAAAATATAAATAAGATTGTTGTTTGAATGATATGTAATGATAATATATCTCAATAAATTTTATTATAAGGATTTATTAATCTAGAGATGCAATTCCTGTATAAATATGTTTAAAATTTTATCAACAAAAAAAAATTGTAATAAATAAATAGCGAAAAAATACTCTCTAAATGTTAATAAAGATCTAATCTTTAGTTCAAAGTGCTTATAACACTAAATCATTTCATAATTTTAAATTTTTTCAACATATTTCTCTCTCTCAAGAATTAGAATTCTTTTAATAACTTAAACACAATCAATATACATTTTTTCCTTTTTCTTTTTATTTGTGTTTTCAGCAATAATTTTACCTATAAAAGTATTAAATATAATAAATACACCTTTCATTAAATTATTTTTAAAAATAACCACCATAGCTATAGATAATTACTTTTACTTCTCTTCCAACCATAATTTAAATAACAAAATAATTTCTAATTTATTGTTTCCATAAATATAATAAGATTCTTCTTGTTATAGTTTCAAAGTAATCAATATAAGAACAATTATTCATTTAACACTCAAGCACCATCTCATACATGTTAAAAAAAAAATTGAAGCTTTGTTTTTTTAATATGATCTACAACTATGTATTGGAAAAAAAAAAGAAAAGTGCTCTACTTTCAATAATATAGCGTGTGCATAATTGACCCGCAGCAACCATCGAGCTTGAAAGGTTTCCCAATACATAGGTAAATGGTTTTAATAATTAGATAAATGGTAGAAATATTTAAAGCTCAAATACGGGCTAATTATATAAGAATTAATTAGATAATTTATGTTTATATATTTGGATATGGAAGATGAAGATAACTTAACTAAATATTTGTGTTGATGTAGAAAAAATAGGTTAACTTTTCAAAGGTCATAATTTTTAATGAGTAATTTTATTTGAGCTTTTCTATGCATTAAAACAATCATCTTGAGACGTTTGATTTCACCCTAAGCTACTTTATCCACTTAAATTTGATTTTAATATTTTTTGGACGCTGAACGTGATCATCTAAAGATGCAAAATTAGCTTTTATTATTATTATTATTATTATTATTATTATTATTATTATTATTATTATTATTATTATTATTAGTTTTAGAAATTACCTATTTTCAAAATTAGATATCAACTTCAGTTGAATTTTGTTCCATAGTCTAATTATAGTGTTTAAGATATTTCAGATGATTTTTGAGTTATTTTAGGAGTTTTAAAAATATACATTTTTTTTTTAGATTTTATTTTTTTGAATTTTGCATATAAACTCTAATTTTAGAATTAAGGCTTAGTTAAACATGGTTTGGGTTTGTAATTATTTCAAACAATCAACATGAATAAATTTTTAGTATTGTTTCAAGATCTTGACCTATTGGTAATATTTTAATTCTTTGTGGTTTTTGGGTTTATTATCTGGTATCAGAGCAAGTTAAAATATTAGAAGAGTAAACAATGGTAAGAGGATGAGGAGGTGTTGCATAGATGAACTACACTATAAAAGAGGTATAGAGGCAGGTTCAATAATTAATAGAAGTTAGCACCAATCAATAGAGAAGGCAAGGTGGTGATGAGCAAGACAGATCTTGATGAAGAAATTTAGTAATAAGAAGAAGAGCAAGAGTAACCATCATCAATGGAAGAGATGATGGTTCACGCTTTAGAAGGAAGGAATAAAGGAATCGATGTTGATGTTCCAAAATTATAGAGGCAATTTGAAACTAGAGGAGTTGATAGATTGGATGAATAGCATAGATAAGTTTTTGAGTGGAAGACTATTAGAGAAGACAAGATGGTAAAGTTTGCATGCATGAAATTGAAAGGTCATGCAATGATTTGGTAGAATCACCTATGGAAAGAGAGATAGAGAAAAGGTAAAGAGAAGATTAATTAATGAAAAAATATGGAGAAGAAGCTAAGATAAAAATTCCTTCCTGTAGATTATACACAAACCCTGTACAGAAGATTTTAAAATTTGAAGAAAAAATATCATAGTACACAAGAGTATATAGATGAATTTTATAAGTTTTCCATACGAGTGGTGCATGATGAAACATAAGATAAAATGGATACAAGGTATGTAAATGGTTTGAAATTTTCTATTCAAGATAAATTAATCATGCATAGAATACTTAACATAGAGGAGACTTATCAATTAGCTTTGAGGGTAGAAGAAAAAAATAGAAAAAATTTCAAAAAGATATCTCCTAGTCCAAGAAGAGGTGGATCCCGTCCAATAAGGGGATGAGGCGGGTTTAATACCACCATAAGTGGCTTTAATTCCAGTAAAGGTGAATCATCATGTGGTATAGAAAGGGAAGATGATAATAAGCAAGGGTTTCAATACCAACAAAGAAGAAGAGAATTTCAAAGAGGATGAGGTTATGGTGGTACAAAGCATGGCTTCTGAATCAACATAGATATTATGCTTTTTATAGATGTGGATAAGAAGGGCACATAATATTTGAGTGTCCACACTATCAATATCAAAAAAGTATGCAAGAAGATAATGCAAGATTAAATCTAGTTGAGGCTGAAATAAAAGAGAAAAATATTGAAGTTACACTAGTAGATGTCAGACGGAAAGTGATGATAAGAAGAACCATCATCACTCTAAGAAAGGATCAAGTGAAAAATAAAGAAGGTGGTGATGAATGATTGTGATCAAATATTTTTTGAACAAGATGTAGTTCAGGTGGAAAGGTATAAAAAGTAATTATAGATGGTGGTAGTTGTAAAATTATAATTTTAAAATAAATAATTAAAAAACTAAATCTGCAATGTAAAAAGCATCTTAATCCTTATCAGATTTCATGGTTTAAGAAAGGGAATGAAGTTATATTAGATAAAAGGTGCTTAATCAAGTTTTACATAGGAAGGAGTTATAATGATAAAATATGGTGTGATGTTATTCTGATGGACACATGTCATGTGTTATTAGGAAGATTTTGGAAATTTAATAGAAAATTAATTCATGGAGTAAAGAACACATATAATTTTTTGAAAGGTTGTATAAAGATACTTTTGTTACTTTTTAAAGGGGAAGAGAAGATAGAAATCATGCTCTCTACTAAAAAATTTATCCAAGATATGAAGGTAGTAAGTTGTTATTCATTAGTAACAAAGAATGAAGAAATAGAAATGGTGCCAATACCAAAAGAAGTAGTTAGAGTGTTGAAAGAATATGTAGATGTTATTTCTGATGAATTACTAGATGGTTTACCACCAAAAAATATATATACATCACATTGATTTGATTCTAGGATCAGCTCTACCCAATCAAGCAACGTATAGGATGAGTCCAACAAAACATGTAAAATTAAATAAATAAATTATTGAATTACTAAGAAAGAAGGTGATAAGGGAGAGTATGAGTCCTTGTACAATACCAACATTGCTAACTCCACATAAAGATTGAGGATTGAAAATGTGTGTGGATAGTAAAGTAATTAATAAAATTATAATAAAGTATAGGTTTTAATAGCTTGTTTATGTGATATGATGGATGTGCTTGTAGGAGAAAAATATTTAACAAAGTTTGATATAAATGGTGGTTATTAGCAAATCTAAATTCGTGAGGGAGATGAGTGGAAGACTACATTCAAGACTAAGGATGGCTTATATCAGTAGATGATGATGTCGTTCGAATTATCTAATGCACCTAGCACATTTATGATGGTGATGAATACAATGCTACAAGAATATATTGGTAAGTTTGTGGTTGTTTATTTTGATATCCAATAAGACTAAAGAAGAACAATTATAACATTTGAGAATGGTAATGAATTTATTGAGAAAGGAGAAGTTGTATGCAAATTTTAAGAAGTGTAGGTTTATGCAAATCAATCTGGTATTTTTTGAGATTTTTAGTTTCAATAATATGTAGTGTGAAAATGGAGGAAAAAAAGATAAAATTAAATATGGAGTGACCTATTCCATGAAACATTACAGAGGTAAGAAGTTTCAATGATTTAGCATCTTTTTATAGATAATTTATTAAAAAATTTGGTAGTATTGTGGCACTAATAACAGATTGCATGAGAGGAAAAGAATTTGCATAGACTAGAGAAGCCACAAAAAGTTTTGAAGTTTTGAAGAAGATTACAAAAAGACCAATTTTAGCATTACCAGATTTTAATAAAGTGTTTGAAGTTGATTGTGATGCGCTATTTGTAGGAATTAGTGTTGTACTAAGTCAAAAAGAAAAGCCAATAACATATTTTAGTGAGAAATCAAATGAGGTAAGAACAAATTATTCTACTTATGACGTTGAACTTTATTCAATTGTACAAACATTAAGACAATGTAGTAATTACTTAGAGCCTAAGGACTTCATACTATTTATAGGTCATGAGGCTTTAAAGTATGTGAATACACAAAGAAGTTGAATAGTAGGTATGTAAAGTGGGTTTTTTTCTTGCACAAGTATACTTTTATGTTGAAACATAAATCATGAAAATAAAATTAGGTAGCTAATACATTAAGCATGAAAGTATCATTATTAACTAATATGGTGAGTGAAGTAATTCAATTTCAAGCTATCAAAGAGTTATATGATATTGATCCATATTTTAACAAGGTAGTTGAGAAGTGAAGGAATCCATTAACAAGTGGGACAAATGCTATTCATGATGAGTTTCTTATAAATGAAGGTTATCTCTTTAAAGGAAAAGATATTAGATTCGGTAGAGGAAAAATATTTTTGGGCCAAAGATGAAGAGAGATATGACAATGTATGCTTCAAGGTACATATTGTTTCAAGTGGTTAAAGGACATGCATAAAATATTGGAATATACATGCCATTATTAGTTCCAAGAGGACAATGGACATATTTGAGTATGGATTTTGTGTTGGGATTGCCAAACACACAAAGAGGTAACAATTCAATTTTTGTTGTTGTAGACAAATTTTCTAAAATACTTTATTTTATTGCATGTAAGAAAACCAATCATGCCACTAGAGTTGCAGAATTATTTTTTATGGATATTGTTACATTGCATGGTGTTCCAAAAATTATTACTTCAAATAGGGACATAAAATTTTAAAGCATTTTTTGGAGGACTTTGTGAAAGAATATGGGTACTAAAATACAATTCAGTAGCACATATCACCCACAAACAGAGGGACAGACAGAAGTTGTTAATATGAGCTTAAGAAAGTTATTGAGATACATAGTGGGAGAGAAGCCAAAGTAATAGGACTTGGCTCTACCACAAGCTAAGTTTGTATTTAATAGTTTAGTGAATGGATCAACAAGAAAGTCACATTTTAAATTGTTTATGAGATAAATCTTATGATTATTTTAGATTTGGTATAATCACCTATTGTGGTTAAAATTAGTGATGGTAAAGAAGCATTTTCAGAATATATGCAACCATTATAAGAGGGAGTGAGAAGAAAGTTGGAGGAATGTAATGATAAATATAAAATAGCAGTGAATGTCAAAATAAGATTCAAGGTATTTGAATAAGGAGAGTTGGTAATGGTTTATTTGAGAAAAGATTAATTTTCAAAAGACACATACAATAAGTTGAAGTACAAGAAAATTGAACCATACAAAATTGTGAAGAAAATCAATGATAGTGCCTATGATGTAAGTTTACCACATAATTTTGATATATCTCTAGTATTTAATATTTCAAATTTTATGAATTTCTAGGAGAATATGGTAAGAATGATGACAATGAATTAAATTAGAATCAACAAGTTCCAAAGAAGAAGAAAGAAAAAATAGTGTAAGTTTTGGATATGAAGACAGTGAGCATAAGGCAAGGGAATTATAATAAGTATTTGGTGTAGTGGGAAGGATTGCAGCAAGAAGATAACACTTGGATTATAGAATGAGAGCTAAATAAGATTGACAAGGAAAAATGGTAGTAGTACAATTAGGGCAACTCATAGGAGCTGAGTTGTTTTCACCTAGAGGAGAATGATGCAGAAAAAATAGGCCGACCTTTCAAAGGCCATAACTTTTGAACCGTAACAGCATTTGAGTTCTTCCACACACCAAAATGACCATCTCAAAAATTTTGATTCTGCTTTAAGTGGCTTTATATGCTTAGATTTTATTTCAATATTTTTATTAGACCAACGTGATCATCTAAGGGTCTAGAATTAGTTTTTCATGATTTTTTCATGAATTTTCTATTTTTAGAAATTGCATATTTTTAAAAATGGACATCAAATTCAGTTGAATCTTGTCCCATACTTTAATTATAATGTTTAGGATATTTTGGAAGATTTTTGATTTATTTTGAGAGTTTTAAAAATAGTTTTTTTTTTTTTTTTTTTTTTTTTTTTTTTAGAATTTAGTTTTTTGAATTTTGCATATAAAATCTAATTTCAAATTTGAGGCTTATTAAATCATGGTTTGGGTTTGTAATGATTTCAAGCAATCAATATTAATCAATTCTAAATATTGTTTCAAAATCTTGACCTATTGATAATTTTCTTATTCTTGATAGTTTTTGGGTTCATTATATGGTCTTCATAATCAATTTATGAAGTAGTCATCTAAATTAAGCCTTGAGATATTGATAAATAAATATTTCAAGCTTAATACATTGAGGAATTAAAGAAATAAACAGTGGGTGAATCTTCAACGAAAATTTTGTTCACAAATCTAGTCAAGGAAGACTAAAACTAACCTTATAAGACATTCAAATAAATTAAATGTAAAATTAAGAAAAAGTCAACATCTTTTTGTAGTTGTAGGGATCTTAAGAACTATAATAATAATTTCATTATAGATATTCATAATAACATTGAGTGTTGAGAATTCCATCTAGAATCACATCCAATAATTAGGCTAAGGACAAATTTCCAAACTCTATCTCATTTTTGAGAAAATTAGAGATAAAGATTTATATCTAGATGAGAATATTGGTTACATTACAACCAACACTATTAGCAAAGAATAAGAGGAGACGAGAAAGATATTCCAAATCAAAATTCAGATCAAGAAAATAAATATAAATGTACTTGTTGATACTAGATCTTAATCTAATTTTATTTTAGATGAATTAGTAAATAGTCTTGGTTTTTATATATATTATCATTTGTAACCATGTGCTTCAAAGGGTTCATCAACTGTCATCCACTCTGGAAGGTGAACCGACACAACCATCTTCTTGATAACTAATAGTGATTGTAATTATTTTTGTACTCTACCAATATAAATATGTAACCTACACTTTCAACCTAAGCTCAATGCTCCACAGATTCATAACATAGATAACATGCTCTGTGTATCTACTCTATAAAATATGCATAGTGGTATATTGTATTAGTTTTTCCTAATCCCCGTAAATGAATAAAAGTTACATTTCATTTTAAAAAGACATCTACTCTATTGAATATGTTTAATTTCTTCTTTTTGAATTTGCTTTGCCCATTCACTAAGCACAACTAAAACTCAGTTGTCCCCTGCATGCTTGATACTGGGTCCTATGCTGCAAATCACCATCCTTCCTATTATCTCCAACAACAATTGCAAGAAAAAGGGCTGGGACGATTATATAATAAGATCCCTCCCAAAAAACAATACGCCAAGTGTAATAAATCTGAGACTACCTTACCAATATATTGCATAAGCAATATAAAAAGTAGGAAAGGCAAACAATCATATAACAAAGATAACATAAAAAATGAAACATTTAAATAACAAATGGGTGTGTAAATTTTATTAATACTCGGATTCCTAATAATATCAAATTTGACCTGCCTTTACTTTTTCTTGCCAAATTACTTGTAGAATTTGGTTAACAAGTGGGTGTATATAGGTTTTATTAATACTCGGGTTTGGCCCAAATAAGCGTGTCTTTGCTATACCAATCAATTTATTGTGGTAAATAGATTGTTCTTTTCTTTATTAAAACTCTAATTTATTATACCGATATATCAATCCCAAAAAAAATTAAAATGAAATTGTCTCCGTGTCATGCAAAAGAAATGAGGTGCCTTAAAATAAATAAATGTCGTAGGCATGACCTTCACAAACAAGATGATTTGGAGAAGAAAACTTACAAGGCACGGCATGAGATTAAATATATAGGGAAATGAACAATAGTGTTTTACCAAGAGTAGAGCAGTAGGACGCTTTGAACACTTTTATCTCTTCACCGATACGTAAGTTGAAAGGGTGTTGAAAACGTTTCTAGTTTGGGAGTTCGGTGTTTCGCTTAAATACTGGATAAATAAACAGTCTAAATATGTTTTTATGGCTCGCCAATACATAAGTTTGTTGTAGACATCCACATAAGTTTGTTGTAGACAACCATTTGAGCCAGCGGAAATATTAAAACTTGTTTAAATCTTTTAAGTACGAATCACACGGTTACAAACGTGAATATTATCACATTTTATTGTAGTCGTAAGTTGTATCTGTCGGTTATAAGTGGTATTGGAAAAAATATAGACAAGAACAAGTAAGATGCATAACGTGTATTATCAAAAGTAGGTAAGCACGGTTAAAAATGTGGGTACTACTTTTATCATATTTTCACTGCATCAGTTTTGATAAGCAGAGGGTTTAAAAAGAGGGAACTACTTTTATCATATTTCCAATCCATTTTTGGGTTTATGTGGCAATGGGAAAAAAATGTTAAGATTTATAATAAATGTTGAAAAAGATATGTAATAAATATTGGATATGATAAAATTAAATATTAAATATAGGTAAAGTTAGTTATATATAATATTTGTGATATTTGCAAGTATAAAAATAAATATAGTAGAAAGGATGTATTTTTTAATATTTTATATATAAAAATTTTTATATACAAACAAAAGAAATAGAGAGTCATTAAATTTTTAACTTTTAAATTTTGACTTTAATTTTTTTTTAATAGAAAGATTAAATTTTTATTTATTCAAATTTTATTGTTCATATTTAATTTAAATAAATTTAGATTTATACACCACATACAAAACATCTTAAATTATAATGGATCTCACACTTTATTTATAATTCAAAAGAATCAAGATGAAGGCTTTGTATATTTGACAAGATTTGATTCTTGGGAGAAAATATGACACTCTTACTAAAAAAGCTAACCTAAAACCTATATAATTATATTTTTATTTCTAAAATTAAATTTATTAAATCTAATTTTATTAATATTTAGCTCTCTTAACTTTAGATTTTATTTCTTATATAAAATATTTTGAAGGAAAAAACGTTATTATACTTTAAGGTTAACATAATATTAAATTTAATACTTTTATAGATAATATTCATATTTAAATGAAGTAATATAAATAATATAATTAAGTGTATAGAGAGACAAGTTCTTATGAGAAATAGAGATTAAGTATATGTTATGAAAAATATATTTACAATTGATAGTACTATGAAATATAACTATATAAGAAGATGTTAAAATTATAAAACAAAGCCATGTTTTTGAGTTAACACACTCTGAAGTACCAACTTAAATAACTTTCATGACAGACTTATCTACTGGAATGAGCAAATATGACAAATTCAAGAGATAAACAATAATCTTTCAAAATTCTATTGTCGACTTCTTTGTAATAGAGGAAGGTTTCTATGTTGTCAATTTCAATCCACTCCATATAGATTAAAAATACTAGAAATAGTCTTGAAAATATAAAAAATAAAATACTCAACTATCCATGTCAATGCACAATGGGTAATCTAACCCTCAAATAAATTTACATGAAAGTTCTACTTACATCAAACTCATATATTATCATTGCATATGAGCTATGTTATACATTTTTATCTTAGGAATAATAATAGTTAATTATTTTTCTATTTATAGTGTTTGTAATAAGAGATGTTAATGGTCTTTACTGCACTTGACACTTGTTTACTAGATTTATCTTCAGTAAAAAAATTTAAAATCATATAAAATACCATAAAAAGTTTACCCAAAATACTTTTATCATTTATTTCTTTATGTCAAAATAAATTAAATTTTTATTTTTTTGTGTCATCTAACATGTAATCATCTTTATTTCTAAATCTTCTAACTAATATGAAACTAGTCCACCATTCAACAAGAAATATATATTTCAATAATACAACCAAAAGTAGTTTTAATTTAATATATTCGTCAAATATGATGCAAATAAATCATTCAAAGAAATTGTTTAATTATGTATAATAAAAAACAAACAATGCTAAAGCCTTGAATCATCCCATTATCTTTTCACCACTGACATTGAGAGACATCTCATCCATCAGAAGATCTACACATGATTTTTGCTTATTCATAAGAGGCCAATGGGTGCCATTTATTATGGATAGGTAATGTGGTGTACATAGAAATTTTACTTTGATGATGATGCATTTAAGAAAATTCTATTCAGTATATGAGAGATGAGTATAGATAATGTCTTTTAAAATTTAAATATGTTTTTCAAATGTTCATCATGTAAGGATTCTCAATATTTCTGCCTTGTGTATATAAATGTGGGTTTATATTACAACATTATATCTTACAACATTATATCTCATGTCAATTGTCATGCACCATTTTGTTCAATGGTATCTCTTTTATAACATATAATGTTGTTTTTGTAATAAACTGATAGCTCTCAAATTTGTCAACATAATGACTTATTCCAACCAAGCCTATTGATCTTAGTGATATAATGTTCTTGTTTTAGATGATCAATGTACATCGTCAATGCATGAAAATATTGGGAGCTCTAGAACAATATGTAAAATTATTAACTCAAAGGCTTCAAGGGTTAAGATGACTAGATAGGTTACTTAAGATAATAATTTCAGAATATTTGCGTTGTTAATTCTGATACTTCTTTTGGCATTTGTAATAGAAACTAAGAACAAAGCAAAATCTCACATGAAAGCCATATTCATGAATTTTTCTTTATAGACTATGCATGGACATGTCATTAGCAATAGATTTCCAATGATACAATCCATTTATAGTTAATACATTTTTTCATTTGGGGTATCTATGGCATTCGTTTTTACAGAGCATAGGTAGGCATGCTATAATATTACTTTTACATAATACAAAAATTACTCATGAATATATGAATGCATGGATTTATGCTGATTAAAGATTAAGCGTGGCATGGGGATATATTTTTTGTAAGTACAAATAACGGCACATTTAATTTAATTTCAAAATCACTAAGAACTAACGATTTTAAGGATTTTATTTACACACTATAAAGAAGAAAAATAAGCCACGCTCCAAAAGACACATTAAGAGATCATCGTGGCCACTATTTAAGAACAATATTAATGAAAAAAATTGAAATTATTTTCACTGCACATGTTTCCATTAGTAGATTTGATCATCAGAGGACTTGGGGACTGCAATCCATTGACTGTTCAAACATCAAACGTCCATGTCCTCTGTCAAGAAAATGAAAGATGATTACCTCGAAAGTAGCTTCAAAGTGTTCACAAGGAACTGATTCACATTTGGGATAAGTTTTAGCAGAAGCCTCAGTACATGCTCCAAATACACCCTGCAATTCTCAATGAAAATATTAGCTTAGAAGCCAAAGAAGATTTTCTTAAAACTGCAGTTAGAAAATAACCAACCTTCTACATTTACCAACAAATTGATACCTGGTAGGCAACATGTAGTTGCGATCTCCTACTAGAAATGATATATCGTATATTGATAAAGGTTAAAAACACATTCACAAGAGACATAAAAACCATAAGTAAAATGCAATCATGCGAAATATAAGTTCTTAGATGATAGATAGTAAGGGATTCTTAAAGCACACGAACTCAGACCATAGCAGGACATTATGAACTGATTGAATACAATTAAAATTGTTTTAACCCGTACGGAAATAAATTGCTACAGTTGATGCGAGAAGCGAGAACACTATCACAAGCTGAGCCCAACCGCAACCAACTCCATAGAAAATCATTTCATTTTCGCTCAGAGAAAGCAATGCAGTCAATTAATTCAGAGATTCCATATTAAATTCAGAGATTAAAGGTACCAATACTACTAGTAGTGTAATTGGATACTCTTCTTGGGTAGATGTCCATAATTAGAGATAGTAACCAATTTTTAATATAGACAGAGAAGACAGTTATGTCAATTGACTTTGAGTGTTAATAAAATTCATATTGATCAGTTTTTTCTTGCAGTACAGAGCATGCTTGTCATTTGATTGAGCCTCAGATTACCTCATCGGAACTGTAGATGCCAAGGCTTGGGCCAATTTTAGTTGAATTAAAATATCTTTTGCACCACCAAACACAACTCCCACAATGAAATATCACCTTATATCAAAATATGAGAGGTGACCGGAATGCCCTGTAAACTGACCTCAGAAATATTTTTGTAATAGTTAAATCTTTTAGCGGCCATGAAGGCTAGCAAGCCACTATTGTTGTGGGAAAATAGCAAAACAAAATAAAAATCCAAATTCCAACAAAATGATAGTAGCAAATCAACATGCAGGAAGCATCAACATTAAAGATACTAAAAACAATGCAAATTGAAATTTCCCAATATTTAGTGAGGAGCACACCTATGTTAAAAAGAAATCGAATTTAGTTAGAAGTTCACTTACAGCAAAAGGCAAATAAACAAAGCAATGCATTTCCTTACAAAAAGTGCATGCACATGATCTCAACGAAACTGATATATGGGAAGAAAGTTGTTGCTTCTAAAACCCACATGCGACACTGACTGTTTCACCAAATGTAATACGCTGGTGTCTCAGCTGATCAGTTCACCATTGCCACCTTACTTCAAACCTATATTAGAAAACAAAAGTTCTCGAACTGGGCACGCCACATATTGACATCAGGGGACTGTAAAAATTGATACGAAAGTATTTATTCAAAACATAAATAATTCTGTGAGGCAGTCGTGATTTTAATCTGTATTCTCTTGCATTTTAAAAATATCAAATCAGTATATGGAGATAGTTTTTGGAGTAGTGACCAACATTATAACCTGCATCTTCAAACCAGTGTGGCTGAGGATGCTGCACGCCTGGACCAAATAAAGAGTGAACTGAAGCGCAAGGGAAGAGATCATTTTGTAGTTGTCAATAATTCAGAGCCACTCTTGAAATCAGCGGAAGAACCGTTTTTCCAAAAGTGGATTCGTTGTAGAAATTGTTGGAGCAGAGCTTTTTCCCAAGTGTGAGCTTCTGGGCACAGTCATTTAACAGAATCAGTTCACCATTGCTAACATACTCCAACCCTGCATCAAAAAAAGATGTCTAAAACAGGGTACGCTTTATGTTGACAGCAGGGGACTGCAAAAGTAAGCACGAAACTGTTTATTCAAAACAAAAATAGGCTAGAAAGGGGAACGGAAAGGGAACAATAAACGGAAATGGCATGACAGTAGATATTTAATGGCAGTAGATAGGGATGACGGAAAGTCAAAGTGCCACGCAAGCAAGGGCTAGGAACACACCGGCTAGTTATGCTCGGCAATTATGTGATACAAAAAATATATAATAAGAACTAAAGCAAGCGATACAACCTCATTAAGAGTGTCCATTCCATGTGGGTTTATTATTATTTTACCTATTTACATTTTTGATTGAAAGTGCATTTTATTATATAAAAATTTACAAAATAAAATATAATAAGTTATACAAAAAAAGTGAGTAGAAGAGTCACACCCCCAAAACATATCGGGCTAAATAAGTCTTTGGATAGAAACATAAGCAATTAGAAGGCTAAACTAATCAGAAAGTCTAACACGTGCACACTAACAATTAAAAAAAAAGATAAAAGACAACCAGAAAACCATATTCTTAAGCAGCAGTAGCAAACATGGTAGCAAGTGGGGGAGGCGACGGAGGGTCTTGAGGCTACCCTCCCCACCCCCCATCAATTGTGGGTCCTCATCCAAGGTAGGAGGCTCCCACCCATAATTTTGTAGCTCTTGAGTTTGCTGAAGCTGTTCAAGATTCTACCGAGGTAGAGAAATGACAAGTGCAAGGCGTGGAAACTTGCCCTACTGAAGAGCCACCCAACCTCCTCGACTGCCACTGTCATGATGAGATGAACCATGTTGAGGAGATGGCCAACGAGAGTGGGGAGAGGAGCTCCTCTAACACCAAGTCATGCGACTATGGGACCGTGAATGCCTTATTACACCACCACATCCATGTCCCCGAGGAGTGTGATCGAGTGGCTCCTGACTGACAGCGCAAAGGGCATTACCCCAATGATATCACAGTGCCTGCAAGTGGTGAAGCTCCAACTGCACTTTCTCTGTCTGACTTTGGATTTGAAGGGTAACATTTGAGATCACATAATTTTTTTTAGAAATTGAAAAACTAATCTCCATATCTTCATGATTAAAACAAGATTATTTCTAGACTTCCAGATCTAAAATAAAATATTAGTGCAAAAAATCTGCCAAAATCTGTTGTATCTTGTAGGTAGCAATGTTGAGTCCCCCAAGAGAGCCGTTTTCCATGTGAACGTTTCAGCCCTGAATGGTTTTAAAAGAGATTGAATCCATCTCCAAGCAGATTGAGCATGATGACAAAACCAAAAAAGGTGCTTAATGCTTTCTGGGCGACGGCAAGCATGACAAGTGGGATTGAGAATTCCCATTTGCTTGAGCTAGTCTCCAGCAGGGAGTCTGTGATACATAATGAACCAAAGAAAGTGAGACTTTTTAGGCTCAAACAGAGCCCCCCAAATATTATTGAGTCTCCTCAACCAGACATGGTGAAGAGAGTTAAGACTCCACCGTTGATTGATTACCTCAGTATTGATATGCTAGGAAGCACGAATATTATATCTCAAATTAAGGGCATAATCATAAAAATAAGTGGCAATAGGTGAATTCCAATCCTTCCACCATGGGGTGAGAGAGGACACTCCAATTTTGTGTAGATACTCATCAGGTTTGACATTCTGAATTTCAAAAAGAGATTCTTTATCTTCTTTGTTAAGATGAAACCTATCTTTCACAATCTCCCAGGGTAACCTGTCCTAAGATATCTTACAGAAAATATCACCGATGTGTTGAATACCATTTTTAAAAACCCTAAGACTTTTTATCCAAGGCACCAAGGCAAAGGGAACATTGTGGAAATTGAGAATAGGGAATGGTCTAACAATTTTCTCCATGATAAATAAAATGGTGAGTGTTTATGTGTGTTGCTGATAAGTGCACCAAGTTTTAATGATTACATGTGGAGGGAAAATTACTCATGTTTTAAAGGCCACCTGTTGACATTTTTTTTTAAATATCCCTAGGAAAATTCCCTATGTAAAATTTTGGTAAATATTATTGAATTAAAGATTGACCATTTATATAATATATAAGTAATAGTAATGTAAATATCATTAAAGCTTTAAATGCTTGACCCTTTAAACTAAATATATGTAGATCACGTATAAGTAAAGTACTAAGAATATAAAAGTCAAAGAGCTTAATAACACTTTCTCAACCAAAAAATATTTTAGTTATCAATCTCACCAAAGTGGATTAGGTCCATGGATTGAAAACTCCCATCATGTTCACTTGAAATTTTGACTGAACGGTATATAACCAAAATATTTTTAGTGTTTTTTCATAGATTTTAATAACATTAAACATAAAATAAGTTAATTATAACAAGAATTATAAGTTAATCATTTCAAATTCTTAGCGAATTGAAAGGAAACTAATTTCATTGAAAAGGTGAATCCTAGACATCACTTGACCAAAATATTTAGATGCCTTTGTCTAGACCCTCTAGATGGCATCCAGACCATTTGGATAATGTCCAAATTTGGTAAACATCATCTAGACCCCTTGGATGGTCTCTAGAGGCTCTAGACCATGTCTAGAGTTTGTGGATGGCATCCATAGAATCTTGACAGTGTCTTTAAACTCTAGATGATGTCCAAAGACTATGGATTCCGAATATAGACTCTAGATTCCATTTACAAACACTAAATGCCATCTACAAATTTTAAATGATGTCTATAGACTCTATATACCATACAGACTCTAGAGGCTCTAGACGTCATCCACAGGATCTAGGCATCATCCAGAGCCTCTTGATAGCATCCACAGACTCTGAACATTCTCTAAAGGCCCTAGATGGCATCCATAGACTCTGGATGACATCTAGAACCTGTCAAAAGTGTCCATAGGGTCTGGATAGTTTTCATAGCTTATGGATAGTTTCCATAGACTTTATATGGCATCCACAACCTCTACATAGTGTTTAGAGCTTGTGGTTGGAATGCATAGCATCTAAACATTATCTAGAGCCTCTGGACACTAATTTACACACTTTAGATGTTCATTTCTAAAAATGGGGGAAATTTTCATAATAGATGTATTAGAGATGTAATTATTTTTAAACATTATTTCATATTTCGATTCATCTCAAAAAATTGGACAATTTTGAAAAACTGATCACCTCAATCCAACTCCATATGCAATTTCGAAAAACTAATCACATTGTCCAAAGCTAGTGGATGGCTTCCAAATCCCATGGATGGCATCCATATCTGATGGATGGCATCAGTTGGCTCTAGATGGCATCTAGCACCGGTGGATGTCATCCATAGGCTCTAGACAGTGTCCAGAACATTGAATGGGCATATTTTTCACATACAGATTTGGATCAAGGTGATTTTTTTGAAATTATCTAATTTTGTGAGAGGAATCCCAATATAAAATTATTTTTTAGATAAAATACATCTATGACTACATTTTATCATTCATCAAGTGAGCATTTAAACCATGGAGTCTAGCATCCAAAGCGTGTAGTCTAGCATCTAGAGTGGGTAGACGAGCATCTAGGGTATGTGACTTATATTGGTGAAATCAATCAGAATTCCCTTCTATGGCATGGGAATCTATATTCATAATTGTGAAATTAGATGTCAATGGTAGGTAAAATTATTATTAAATCATATATACAACTTGAAATTTTTGGTGACCCATCACTCTTTCTAAATCTAAGAAAATAAACCAATCTAGATTTTGTAAAATGAAATATTCATTAATTATTAAATATTCTGCACTAAAAAAACCCTGACTTATTGATAATAAAGATAACTTTAATGTCTATCCTTGCAAGTGACAACCTTGAAAGTGGCAAAGATCAATCAATAAATTTGTTATTATAATTAAGGGCAATCACTAGATGTCCATAAATGGACATTAATATCCATATAAAACAAATTAATGTGAAGTGGCAGACTATGATATATTAATATATTCATAATATATATTTATGACTATATATATTTGGAATTAATAGGTTTTTATTTTAAGTATATAATTTTCATTTTATGGGGGGATGGAAAATAACAAATACTAAAATTACATATAAAGGAAAAAAATATTATTATTATTATTATTATTATTATTATTATTTAAATATTTTATTCCTTTAAAAACTATCTAAAGAGATGTCTTTCAAACTGGGATTACACATTGATTTTTCCATACACTATAAAAACCCTTAAAATGATTATTTTATGTAGTATTTCAATATATTTAATAAAATGTCATGCAAAGACATGAATATACATATATTGGTTTATAACATGCTTTTTAGGAAAATATAATCTCAACAAAATATTTTGTTGCCCACCATAGGGCACATTTTTTTGTTGTCCATTCCACAAAATAGTTTTGATTGTTGCTCATATAACCATTCATAGGGTTCAAGCTCCAATTATTTAACCAAGTCTTGATTGGGTAAATACAATACAAGAATATATTTCTTCTAATCTTTGAGCTTGTGGGATAATAAAACTAGCTTCATTGAGTTTTAGAGAGTTCTAGTTGTATTACAAGAAGAATAAGGCCATGTTCATCTTTCATATAGTGATATAATGTTTACCACTAAAATAATACAATAAAGAGAAAATGTTCAAAGAGTTATTCATTTTCATGATCTTTTCTTGTAATTACAAATAATATTTGGTTTTAAATCTATTTCAGAGAGTTTTTATTAAAAAAATAACAAATAAATTTTTTGTAAGATTCTCCTCATGTTTTGATGATAAATTACAAGAAGGTGGTACTATAACAAACCAGGTTCTTGTCCTTTTTAGAGGAATTTTTGCATAAAGCGTAAACTTCAAAAACATGTCTGTTACCTTTGGGTGTTGTTATAGGTCAACTTTATCTTGGGAAATAGATTCATGACTAACCTAAAATATCAAGAATGAACTTCCATATACTCACTAGTGATGGTAAACAAAACGTAGATGACATGTAAGTGTCTAATTTTACTATTGCATGCATCATTTTGGGTGTCCAATATGAAGATATGGTAGTTAGATTATTCATTGAGAATTTACAATGAAGACCAATGGAATGATTCTATCACTACACTCCCAGTTTCATTGATAGCTAGAATGTGATGAAAGCTTAATGTGGAAACCATTTTGATGTAGAGTCCAAACTTATGGTGGCACTAAATTTTGACCCTTAATTATGTTTACACCCTCATTTGTGTCAAAATAATTATATTAAAAAGTAAAATTTATCCATAACTAGTTTTCTATAGTTAGATAAGTTTTCAAAACTTTCTAGATCCATATTGGTTGGCACTGGGCACTATGCATATTAGACATGAAATCTAGTTGAATTTTTTTTCATTTAGTTAATTTTAGTGTTCAGGATATCTATGGATACTTTTAGGCCCATCCAAGATTACATGAAATATTTTCTAAAAGTAGTGGATGAAAATCATTAGAATATGACAATTACTAAAAATAGCAATTTTATAAAACTTGCATGGGTTAGTTAGCTTTAGGTTCTCTAGGTGGCTTTTAATTTATTTATTTATATTTATGCATGTCAAATCTAATTTTTAGTTTGAATTTATTTAAAGACTCTTATATAAATATTTTATTCATTCAATGGTAATCTGTATAGAGTTTTGCTTTCATGCAATTTATTTGTTTATGCCTATTGATATTTTGTTTAGTTCGTATGTGTTTTCATCATCTATTATCAGATCAAGTTTGAATCTTGGAGGTGAAAGAGATAGTGATAGGAAAATGATGAGGATTAATTAATCACATGAACAAGAATATATAAGAACTATAGAGGCAAGTGGAATAATTAACTATAATTATTTCAAATCAAAGGCAAAATGTAGTGGAAGATTAGACACATGAAGAAACAGATAATGAAGAAAAAAATTAGAAAAAATAGGAACAACATGAACATCCATCAATAATGGAAGAAAGGATGGTGTGGGATTTAGAGGGAAATATCAAAGGAATCAAGGTTGACATTCTAGATTATGGAGGTAGTTTACAATGAAGATAGTTGATAGATTGGATTAATACAATGGAGAACATTTTTGAATGGAAAACTCTAAGAGAAGACAATAAAGTAGATTTTGCATACATTAAATTAAAGGGTAATTAGATGATTTGGTGGGATCACCTACATAATGAAATATAGAGGAAGGGTAAAGAGAAGATCAACACGTGGATTAAGATGGAGAAGAAGCTGAAAGATAAACTTCTTCATGTGGATTGTGCATAAAACCCATACAAAAGATCCTGAATTTAAGGGAAAAAGATCAAATTATACAAGAGTATAAATATGAGTTTTACAAGTTTTCCATATGAGTGGATCATGATGAAATAGAAGAACAAATCACTATAAGGCATGGAATGGTTTGAATTTTTCTATTCAGGATGAATTAAGCATGCATAGAATACATTGGATGGAACATACATACCAAATAAATTTGAAGGAAGAATATAAAAAAATAGACAAGATTTCAAAATATCAACTAAGCCAAGAAGGTAAAAATCTCCTCCAGTAAGAGAATGAGCTGGGTTTCATACCACTAGAGTAGAATCATCACATGGTGCTGAAAGTTAAGAAAATAATAGACAATGGTTTCAATACCCACAAAGAGGAAGAGGACAAGGATATCATGGTCCTAGATGGTTGTTTTTAAATCAATGTAAGTCTTATGTTTATTAGAAATGTGTTAAACAAGGACATAGAGAATTTGAGTGTTTATATTATCATGAACAACATGAGGTAAGACAATCACCCAAGAGTGAATTTAGTTGAAGTTGAGATACAAGAGAAAATATAGAAGTTACAAAAGTAAATATTGAATAAAATCTCATGATGAGGAGATAATTATTTCTCTAAAGAAAGAACATGTGTATAATAAGCAAGGTAGTGATGCATGATTGCAAATTTTTTTTTCACACAAAGTGTACTTCAAGAGGTAATATAAGAAAAGTAATTATAGATGGTTGTGTTAATGAAAATATGGTTTCTAAAGACAGGATTGAGGAACTAGGTTAGCAATGTGGAAAAACATCCTTATCCTTATCATATTTCATGGTTTGAGAAAGGTAATGAAGTTATAGTATATAAAAGGTGTTTAATCAAATTTTATATAAGAAAAAATTACAATGATGAAATATGGTGTGATGTTATACAATTGGATGTATGCCATGTATTATTGGTAGTACCATGGTAATTTGATAAAAAATAAAATCATGGTGGAGAAAAGAACACATATACTTCTTGGAAAGGCAATATGAATGTAGTTTATTACCCATTAAAGAAGAAGGGCAATCTAAAAGCATCCTATCCACAAATTTTTTAATCAAAGACATGAAGCTGAAAGATTGATATAATGTATTAATAAAAAATAAAGAAGACACAAAAGTGGTGCAATTACTAATAAAAAACAACATAAGTGTCGAAATAATATGCGGGTGTTATACTTGATGAGTTACCATATGATTTACCACCAAGGAGAGACAGTTAACATCATATTGATTTTATTATAGTATCATATCTACCCAATCAAGTAGCTTATAGGATGAGTTAGAATAAATATGTTTCTGATTAGTAAGATAGGGGGCATTAAGGGAGAGCATGAGTCCATGTAAAACACCACATTCCTAACTTCAAATAATTATGGAGGATATAGAATGTATGGACAATAGAGAAATCAATAAAATTACCATCAAATATATATTTCCTATACCTCATTTAGATGATGTGATGGATGTGCTTGTAGGATTAAAATATTTTATGAATATTGATCTAAAGAGTGGTTACTACCATATTATATTCATGAAGGAGATGAATGTAAAACAAAATCCAAGACTAGGGATCACTTGTAGGAGTGGATGGTGAGGCCATTCAAATCATCTAATGTACCCATACCATTTATGAGGGTGATGAAGACAATGCTATGAGATTACATTAGTAAGTTTATGGTGTTTTATTTTGATTGTATTTGGATATTTATTAAGACTAAAGGAGAGCATTTAAGGAATTTGATAATGGTATTATATTTGTTAAGAAAGGAGAACCTCTATAAATTTTTTGAATAAGTGCAGGTTTATGTAGAATAAATTGGTATTTTTAGAATTTGTAGATTAAAGGATGGCATAAGAATGAATGATTAAAAATTAAAGGAAATTATTGAAGGACATATTCTAAAGGGCATCCCAAAATTAAGATGTTTCCATGGTTTAGAAACTTTAAAAAGAAACAATAATTTGATTATTCTTGTTGCACTAATTGTTGTAGAAAATATAGACATGTTGTCTCAGTTAGTTCTTGGTTTACTTAGACCAAGTGGAATAATGGGATATTCCATTTAAAATCAACATTTGAACACTCGATTTTTCTGGCATCAATCCACATAAGGAACAAACTTTATGCATTCACCCAAAGTGCAACTGAGAAGGAACATAAGACTACATTTAGCTAGTTGTGCCATGGAACAAGGCTTTAATTATGGGTCTTATGTATTAAGACAAAAGCATTCGATAGATCCAATGGTGAAATTATTTTATAGACTAGTGTCACCTAGGTGCTTAAGATGTTAGAAGGCTACTTCCACTCAAACTACCTTTACTAGACATGAATTCTTAACAAGGATTGAAATATTTGGTGTAGCCTCTACTCAAACTTTGTACAAAATAAAGATGACATCATGAAACTTTGCAGGGACTCTACTAAAGACACAAACCAATAGCATGCATGAACATTATTTATCATAATTTTATTAAAAATATGGCATTAGAACCATTAAACATTTAATTATTAATATAAAAAGATTTTTAGACTAGACACATTATATTTTAAAGTAATAATTCTTCACCATTAATCAAAATTCATAATACAGTTCCTATTCATTATACTTAATGACCTAGAGGCTCAAAAATGAGCTTAGGCATTTACAAGTGGAGCCTTCATGGCTTCCATACTATTCTTAAGCCTACTAGATAATAAAAAATGTTCTATAGAGGATTCACTTTGCTAGATCTATGTTGCAATTCTTCCATCTCCTTTCTCTTCTAACTCAATCTCCTTAGAATAACCTTTTAAGAGCATCTTTGCTAGGGTAGAATTTGCATGCAGGTGGTTAAGCTAGAGCTTGGTCATCATAACTATTGGCTCTATGACTTTATGAAGTTCATGTTGCAGATGCCACATCTCACAAAATCCTAGAAAATGCACTAGAAATATAGGAGATAGATAACCAACTGGCTTAAGATATATATTACTCCCTCTAGTTAGTGTCAAAATGCCCAAAGGATTCCCACTACACAACATGATCACCATACACATACATGGATGTCATTTTGGTGTAAATACTTTACTTAATAGGTTAAGGGGCCCAACATTACCCATTACAAAAACTTTAGTCTACCCATAAACTAAGCTATCAAACTTTTGGGAGTGCACAACTTAGGTTCACTCTCCTTGAGTTCAGTGCTAAATTATTCAAGGCCTGTAATGTCCAGCTTGATTTATTCTATGATGATATCTATCTTGGTGGATGAAGTGGTGAGTAAAATCACATCTATTTTGTTTAACTCCTTACAGAAGGCATCGACATTGGCTTTTGTCTTTTCCACACTCCTATCAAAGATTGCTCCTTACTCATACTCCTAAGTCTATAGAGCATGCAAGAGTACTTCTCATTTCTTCTCTTGGTCCTTGATATAATTTCTAAGTTTGTTGATTTTCCCCATGATTTTCATCCTCTCTAACCTACTTATTGATTACACTTGCGCCATCATCTTCTCTTTCTCTGCCTTTGCCTATTTTAGACAAGCATCTATAACTAAGGCTTGCTTGGAAAAGATTAAAAAATGGAATCTTGTACATCCACACCCTCTCCTAATTTAGTGAAGAGGTCTTCTACCTCTTGGATCTTATCAAATATATCTTTCTATAGCATGATGCTAGGATCTTCTTCTTATACTGGCTTAGGTTTTAACCTTGGGAGCAACTGGTCCACCAACACACAAATATTATCAACCTCTAAAAGGTACGAAATGTCAATGATAATGATAAGAGATGGTTTAAATACCTCCACGTGCTCACAAAGTTTATTCAAATTGAATCTATTGGCCTACACCTCATCTTTAGCTTATTTGAGGAACTTTTTCCATTTCTTCACCTTGATGTTATTGATGATGTTTTAGCATGTAACTTTTATGGCCATTTTTATCAGTGTATTCCTAGATTGGACTGGGTTCATAGAATAAGAGTTAATAAGGATGGAGTCTTGCCCCTCTTTAGGATCTTCTAGGCTCAAAGTAGTTGCTCTAGGTGCCTCAAATTGGAGCTTGTCCATGTAGTGGTCTAGTGCAAATGAGATTTATTTACACATCCTAGTCATGGCAATATGGGGGGAATAGTATCATACATATATAGGTCTTCATCCACCAATCCTTTATGCATCATCTTTCTTATATTCAACTCCTTGATGTCCTTTTCGATGATGTCTTTTTCTATCTATACTTCCTCCACTTCACTACTACCACCACTCGCTTCATTACTCTCCTCTAAGGACTCACTTGTTTGATCCTCAATTTTGTCCTTAGAATTTTCCCCTCATCCACTTCTTCATCTTTGGGTTTATAAATACTTAACTCTAGGGAAATTCCTTTAGTGCCAGCATCACCTTGTTACTGTTAGGGTTCCTTCGCTATCTCTCTTTGTTATTTTGAGGTGCCAGTATCACCTTCTTTTTATTTAAATACCTCTTCACTACTTGTGCATAACTCTTTCACAGATTCTTCTGCCTTCTTGGTGGGGTGACTTGGCACTTGGCTCACAACTTCAACTATTGGTCCTGTGCTTGCGAGAAACTTTAAGGCATTTTATCTATATTGGACAATTTATTCTCCTTGACAAGCCTACACTTCTCTTCTAGAACTGATGCCTTCTTGATGTCCTCAATCCCATTTTCTTCTATGTCACTATTTTCTCCTTGACTATTTGTAGAGACTATGTGGAGGCTTCCTTGCTAGATTTAGGGCCTTTCATTTCCTCTATTTCCTCAAGCATGATAGACATTCTATTTTTAAAGGATTTCTCTACATTCTTGGTGTTTTTTTTCTCTTCTCCTTCTTCTATCTACAAGATATAGGTCCCTACTCTATCCTCTTTAGTCTTCTCTTCGATTATAGATGTGAAGGTCATCTCCTTCTCCATATCTACAAGAGTTATAGTGGGGAACACAATAGGTCTTTTTGTCTTTTTATTGTGCTTCTTGTTAGAAGAAGCACTCTCTTATATGAAGGTCATACACTTATTACAAGCAGGTGGTGAAATTTTATTTTAGAAGCAATATTTAACTAGATACGCTATGTGATTTATTCTAGATTCTCACCCCTATTTATTTCTGAGTGTCTTCTCCTATAGCTTCGATGCAACCTTCCATTCATCACTGACTAGGAAGAGGTTATCATCATCCTTTCCAGTATTACTACCATTCTTTCATAGATTCATTTCATAATAGAGTTAAATATACTCCCATTTATTATCACTCTATGGAGGGAATGGATGTTCATCTTGTCAGTGTCATCTTCCTCATCTTTGGTGGCCTTGGCTCCCAAGCACACAAACTAGTGCCTCATCCTACTTTTATCTTGATGCCTGGTTTTGACTAGGTTATCATGCTATTAGGCATTGGTGATTCTCCTTAGCACTATTATGAAATACTTCGATAAAAATGCATAAGGCAACTAGAGCCATCTTGATAGGTTAGCATCTATGAGTATTAAGAGCACCACACAAAAGTGCTAAATCATGTCAAAGATTTTCATTCCCATCAGTTGTTGGGGAAGTTCCTAAGTGATGTGCCAATCTTTCCTAAAGGCTTCTATTTACCTATCACACCACCCTTTCAATCTTCTCTTATACTTCTACGAAAAGATGGGTGGGAAAATAAAGTCATGATACTTCATCGTAAGGGACTCGTGGTTGGGTGCGAAGACTTCATCTTTAAAACATGGCTATATTTGGTAGATGCTTGATTAGCCAGACACATTATGGAGTAGACTTCTCAAGTCCAAATATCACGGGTCAGATGACCCTTAGAGTAAGTTTTCAGTAGCAGAAATGGCAAAAGATTAACATATGTGGATGTTTTTGCTGAAATGTAGCCCAATCATAGCAGAGCATGTGCCTTGGAAAATCAATAATGGTATAAGAGAAGACTTTTGGCTTGACTCATGCAATGGACACAAATTAATGGAGGATCTCCTCAATGTTTTTGAGGCATGGGAATATCTTATTGAGCTACGGGGGATTAAGGTTATAGATTATTTGGAGTTTTAGATTTGTCATGGTGTTAGTGGTTGGAGATGGAAATGTTTGACATATTTTCCACCTCCACAAGACCAGGGCAGGGCTATTTATATATGTCTATCTTCTAGGAAAGTCTTTCTCAATGATAAAGAAGATGTTTTGTATTGGGTTGGGGCTAAATTTGGGATGTATGCTATAAATGATGGTTATAAAATGGCTGAGGTGATGGAAGCGTCGTCTAATTAGACTTGTAAGTTTTGTTGGGTGAATGAAGGCCTCTAGAAACTAGGGGCATTTACATGGCTAGTAGTTTAGAATAGGATTTTGACCCATGATAAATTATGTAAAATGGGCATTCAAGGCCCCTCCAGGTGTTGTATGTGTAAAGTAGTGGAGGAAATAATAGATGATCTATTATTTGAGTGTATTTTGTAGTTTGGTGTTGGTCATGGCATTGTTGAAAATTTGATTGGATTTGGGATTGGCCTCCTTTCCTTGAGAAAAATTTCTTAGCTTGGCCTATTGGTGATGTCAAACATTCCATCTATAGCTTGTGGTGATTTAGCCCAACCATTATTATTTGCTTTATTTAGAAAGCAAGTAATCACTGTATCTTTCAAAATAAAGAAAGGGTAGCTATGTATGAGGCAGAAATTTCAATTTTTGAGGTGATCGCAGTTTAAGTAAAACACAAAAAGGGTCTTAATTTGATTTGGGATATGAGAAAGAGTGGCAGATGGAAATTGTTGGCTATCCCTCTCGTTAATATGTCTTTTGTAATAAATTCATAAATAAAAATGTAAATTAGAGGCAATATGGGAGCCTCCCTCTAGGTTGGTTCAAACTCAATTTTGATGAAGCTTGTATAGGCAACCAAGGGACATCTAGGGTGGGTTGTGTTTTGAAAGATTGTAGTGATTCACTAATTAGAGTAGCTTCAATCAATCTTTTGGATGGTACTAACAATGGAGTGGAGTCTCAATCTCTACTAATTGGTCTAAAAATAGTTGTGGATTGTGGTATCAACTCTTTGATCAATCGGAAGTACCTTGAGCAATGGGAAGTACCTTGCTCCTCTTACACAGACTTTGCAGACATCAAAAGTTGACAAATATTGTGAAGACAAGTATGCCTAGTAACATCATGACCTTGTCAAGCTTCGAATAAGCCATTGCCCCTCACACCGTCACACAATTAGCACAAGTAGACTCTTTATTTCAGGTCTTCTCTAACACCTCACATTGTTTTGCACTAACAATTTTTCGGTTATTTAACCACTTGCAATGTTACAAATATTCTAACGTAAAGCACAAATCAAAGTTACAATTATTCCAAATAAAAAAGTGTTTTTCTTTCTTCTTTTCGCACCCATTCCTTCGTTCAAATGCAGGCAAGTAAAAAAATAATAAAAAATCCATATTCTTACGAACTATATTGTGGCCCTACTGTAGTTGCAGTTCGATAAAATTCAAAGCAATACATGGAGTAAAATATTGAAACGCTTGAACGATATGCACGGATGGGCAAGTATTATATTAAAGAAATTATAAAAACATAAAGTTGACCGTCGTGGCAATGCAACGTGATTTTCCTTTGCATAAAAGAAAACATGGTGATAGCTGATATTTCTTCTTTCCAAGATGCCCACTACGCAGGACCAACCGCATTAAAAGATTGTCGAATAATGTTGGATTAATATTTTCACGTTAGCTTTATTTTGTTAAATATTATACTGCTAACGTGGATATCTTTCGCTTTAAAAATGAGAAAAATATAATAAAATTAAACTTAGAAGACAGGATTGGATTTGATTTTCAGAGTTGAATCGTAGTCACAAATTTAAACTGAAGAGGTTAGTCCTAATCTTTATGATAAAGAGATAAAGTTCGCTCTCATTGCAATGCACTGTGATTAATGGCAAACATTGTGATATTTGATATTTCCTCTTTCCAAGATACTCAGTCGTCAGGACCAACCACACTAAAGATGATGGAGCAGAGCTGGATTAATATTCTCCCCTGAAGTATAAACCCCACCTTTTCTTTATTTTTGTTAAGAATAATATACTTGATTACCTCCTGCTTTTTCCTGCCAACGTGGGAATTTCCCATTCTAGAAATGAGAAATAAAAACAAGGTGATGCTCTTCAGAAGAAAATGCCCTTTGTCAGAGCAATGTTACCCTGTGTGGACTTAATTTAATAAACTACGATTTTAGGGTTGTAAAAACATTTGCAAAATGATTTAAAATGTCCATATGATTTGGAAGAATAATTCGATATTTTAATAAAAAATATATTATTTATTAATTCATATTTAAAAATTTAAAGTAAAAAATATATTATTTATTAATTTATATTTAAAATAATTTAATATTTTTTCAAAAAAATAAATTAAATGGAATTTTTAATATATTCAACTTTAAATTTAAATAATTAATGTGACAATTTTAAATCTTAACTAGTTTGTTTAAAAGTTGTCTTTCAAATTTAAGTAATTTATATAACAATTTTAATTTTAATTATATTATAGGTGAGAAATGCATGATAAATATTAATATCTATCATTGGCAAGAGGCTACAACTTCTAAATTAAGTCTTGTTTGTGGAAACACTTCTCCCTACCGCTTTTATTCCATGATATGATTAATGCTTGAGAATATACAAGATCTAAGGATGGGACAACTAATTCCTTGGAACATCAACCGTTATATTGATATGGAAGTGTGTGACCACCCTTATTAACCTATTACACGTAAGTAGGTGAGATATATATATATATATATATATATATATATATATATATATATATATATATATATATATATATATATATATAATTTGAGTTTATAATTGTAATTTACATGTGTAACTTACATTTTTCTTCCAATATAAATAGGAAGGGAATGTTCTTGTAATTTGTATTATTAAATTTTTTAATGTTAATGGAATATGATTTTTTTAATTATTTAAATGAAAGAATAACCTTCATATATATAATAAAACATATATAAAATATAAAACATAAACACAATCACAATCACACGATAAACAATAATAATTATATAACAAATCTTAAAACACAATTTCAAAAAAAATATAAAATTTAAATTATAATAAATGAGCCAAATAAATATATATATATATTCAAATGATGAAAATAGTAAACTACACATACTAAAAACTACACAAACATTTGTTTGGGATATCTTCTAACAAATATAATTCCAGTGAATATGATTACAGATTATAATCCTATTCTCATGGATAACCCAAAAAAACAAAGAGTGACAGATACTGTGAGAGGGGTATTTACACCAACCATCACACATCAACGCAGAAAGTGTGAAGGAACATGCTGAAAGAGGCATACTTTTATATAAAACTATTGTTACAATTATGTTTTTTTTCCTTTTTTTAAATTATTATAACATATCTTTTGGACATCTTGAAAACCATCTATAGAAATGACTTTCAAACCATCATTACACATTGATTTTTCCTTGAATTTTATAAATTCCCTTAAAATAGTGATTTCAAGCTATTGAAGGAAATGTCATACAAATATGTGAGTATGTGTGTTGGTCTATAATTTGGATTTTCAAACAAATATTATTTCAGCAACAAATTTTGGTGACCACCACAAGGCACGTTTAATTTTAAAGCAACCCACAGAATAGTTTCGATTTTGCACACGACTGTTCGTGGAGTTGCAGCTCCCATTCTTCAACCGAGTCTTGATTGGATATAAGCGACATAATAATATATTTATTCTGATCTCTGTTCTTGTGCTTGAGATAATACAACAAGCGTCATTCAGTTTCAGAGAGTTGTGGCTGCATTGGAAGAAGAAGAAAATAACAATCTTGCCTAGAGCACTGCAAAGTCTACCACTAAAAGAATAGAACCGATAAAAATTCTTCAAAGAGTTATTTGGTTCCTACTCCTTGGCTGAAATAAATTCCTTCCACACCCGCGAAGAGAGAATTTACTAGGTATAATACGAAGGAAATAGTTATCCTTTCTTGTAATTACAAGTAAGACTCGACTTTAAATTCAGTCCAGAGAGTTTCTCAAAACAAATTCCAATAAGTAAAAATTATATATGTATCACCTTAGATCTTGAGAAGAAACTGCAAGAAAGTGGTGCCATAACAAGGCAGGCTCTTGTTCTTTCTAGAATATTTTTTCCTTCAAGCACAAACTTCCAAAATATAATCGCATTATCTTGAAGTGCTGTTACAGGTAAAATTTCTCTCGGTGGACACCTTCGTATGTTGAGGTGCTGTTATAGGTAAAATTTCTCTCGGTGGACACCTTCATGACTTACTTTAAGGATCAAGAAATAACTTGCCCAAGCTCACTAGTTATATTAAAGATGAACACTTAAATTTGAAGATGTTCCAATGCACGCATGATCAATGCAATTACCATGTTCAACTACATGCATGATATTCTTAATTTATTTTTAGATGTTTGTTCACTCAAAACTATGGGAAGTATACTTTTTATGATATTCTCATTATTTATCTTTATGTTGATGATTTTATTTATACAAGTAATAATAAAATTCTCATGCAGAAGTTTCAAGAAGAAGTGAAACAAAAATTTGAAATGTCAGATCTGGGACTCGTGCATTATTTTCTTGGTATGGAAGTGCAACAATAAGCAAAAGGTATATTCATTTATCAAAAAAAATTATGTAGCTGATTTATTTAAAAGGTTTAGAATGATGACATGCATAACAGTTGTAACTCTCGTAGAACTTGGTGAGAAATTAACCAAGGCAAATACAAGTTCCAAAGTGGATCCTACATTGTATAGAAGTTTGGTTGGGAGCCTAATATACCTCACTACAATAAGACCTGACATTATCTATGTTGTGAGTCTCATCTCTAGATTCATGAAGGATGTGCATGAGTTCATTGATGTGATGCAAAAAGAATCCTATTGTATGTGAGTGGTACACAAAATTTTTGCATTCATTATTATTCCACTAAAAATTTTGAGCTAGTTATATACATAGATTTTGATTGGGTTGGTTCAGTTGATGATAGAAAATATATAGCTAGTTATGTATTCTAACTTGGAACTAGAGTTGTATCTTGGAGTAGTAAAAAATAGGCAATCATGGCTCTCTCTTCAGTAGAAGCAAAGTATATTATAGAATTAGAAACAAGTTGTCAAGCAATATGGATTTGAAGGATATTGGAGGATTTACATTTAATTCAGGAACATCAAACTACACTTTTTGTGATAATAGTAACACTATTACCATGAGTGACAAAGAATCATGTGTTTCCTTCTCAATCAAAATAAATAGAGATATGACATTATTTCATTCAAGATTTGGTTCAAGAAGGCTAAGTGGAATTACCATTTTGTCCTACATATAACCAAGTAGCTGATATTTTTACCAAAGTTCTTCTTATAGCCAATTTTATTGATTTGTGACTGATTAATTGGGGATAACCCCCTTTGATTATCCTAGGGGAGATTGAAGAAGATGTTTGAATACACACATGATCAATGCAATTAGTATATTCAGTTGCATGGATGATATTTGTATGATAATTCATTATTATTTTATTTTTAGATTTTTATTCTCTCAAAATTATAGGTAGTACATTTTTTAACTATTTTTTAAACTCATTTATTTTTGTGCTTCTTTGCTATATATCAAGATTATGGACAATACTTAATAGATTGAGTAAAATTCTTTCTTTTGAGCCTTTATAATTTTTAGCAGATATATTATTATTTTACTAAGAAGTTGGTTATTATATTTGGTCTGTATTATTTTAACATCTCTTAGTATAGTGTTAGATATTCCTTTTATATTGTTTCAAAATTGTTATGGACTTTTCTAGGGTTTGGGATGAGCTAAAACTAAAGCATTATGTCTCAATGGTAGTAGTGGGGGAAATTGAGTGTGAGATCACTAGAGGCAATCATCAGCCAAGGAGAAGGATGGAGATGTTGATTTGGTTTTGTTGGAGCATACGATATAGGATTTAGGCCATATTTTGTCAATGATAGAGAGAACAAAGTCAAAAAATGGTGCAAAAGGGTGGATGTAGGGTAACCATCCTTCCTTTCCAAACACTTTTAAACATCATCATAGGAGGGTTGTTACAATGGCCAAAACTAATCCCTCTCTAACTTTGGAATGATTAACACTAGAAAAGGTTATGAATTGAGAGTAGCTTCTGGAAAGTAGGGGTATGATATGTTTCTTCTCTAATATGTAATCTACATTTTCAGATCTACAAGACTGGATAGATAAAAAAGTGGAAACCATTAATGGAAGTGCCCTAGATCTATTCCCCTCTACAAAAGGAATGTTTGTTATTATTTTTAGTAGTTTAAAAGATAACTATACAATATTTGAGACTAAGATATTGGGTAGTCACCATAATATTTTACAATTTAAACCTTAGGGTCCCTCTTTTAATTTTTTATTTGAAACATTCTATAATGAATCAATCTAGGTAAGGTTGCATTAACTCCTTTTTTAGTTCTAGTTAGAATATTATTTTATAGATAGAGAGAATACGTTAGGTGAATTTATATGCTTAGTGATTTAACCTTTTTAGGAATATTTAAGTTTCATTCCTATATTAGATGAAGGTTGTGAGTAGTAAAATTACTAAATAATATGCAATAATTAAGCTACTGATTTGTATAAATTAGATTACAATTTTGATCTTTCTAAAAATAGAAATCATAGGTATAAAATTAAACTTAACTAGAAACTAACTCATATAGATGAGATAGGGTCTGATATTTGTTGTGCAAGACTGGGACACTATCGTAAACTGAGATCTATCTACCTCTATCACTATTTTCATGAGGATTTAAACTTTTTTGGTTTTTGTTCACCATGTTTGTGTGACTTTGTTTATGAAGGTTTGACAATTGGAAGTCTGTAGAGCTCCCTATAGAGCATATTTTATCTTCAAACACTATCTTCCATTATTCTTTGATCAATTTTGAGCAAGAGGAGAGGAGATTAGTGTGTGTATTATTTAATGGACATGGATCCACAACCCTTGTGTCAGCATACTACGTACATACCAATATCCTGAAGATGGATCAAGTCATATGTAGTTCTCCCATTTGATGTGTTTTATGCAATTGAGTGTATGAATATGAAAATTGTTAAACTAGATGTGCTTGAGACGGCTAGGGACTGGTGTAAGGATTTGAGTTTTCTTAAAAGTGTATATGATGGTTTTATGTAGAGAATATGGAAGATTTATTGAATAGTCTTTCTTGTATTCTTACTTTCTTATTGATATTTGTCAACCCTTTGAAAATGATCTTTCGATGGAGATTTATAGGGATCTATTGGTCATGGGTTGAATGTGCTCACTTTAGGTCAACAAGAATAAGGATGGGGAATAAAAATTAATTAGTCATTATGGCTATAAATGCATTTGGAAAATAACACCCAAAGTAGAGAAGAGTCGTATCAACACTATAGTCTTAGTATGGTACTACTGTCCTTAGCCTATGGGACTTGGGGGCATGGATTGGTCATACCACACCCGCCCTCCCACCCCGCCCCCTGCCCCCCCACCATATTATTTAATCCATACACTTTAAAAATGTAAAAAATCCTCCAATTTCAAGAATCATAATTTTGAGAATGCCCTAATGATATTACAAGTAATATGATTTATCTATTATTTCCATATCATTGAACACATTGGTTAGGAAGGAAATATATAGTTTTATATACAATTATCCCAACCCAATAGTCTTATAAAAATTTCTTTTATTAGGTTCTTCTCAAAGTACCACTTTTAATGCACATGGTTCATACTTGATGTGCATACTTGTTAACACATCTGTAGAGAAAGTAAATGGTTGATTGATAGATTAATATATTCGATATTTTCCATAACAATTACGTGTTTTAAGGGATTACTATTTTTTGTTACCAAGATAATATATAGTATTACTATACTTAAGTCTAGTCTTTATGATATATAGTTCATGATATAATATGAAAACTCACTATATCCTTTATTCTTATGGTTTCTAATTTTAAATATATATTTATATTTAATTAATTAATTTTTATTTCTTTAGATCCTTCAAATTTAATTTAAGACTTATTAAACAAAATGTATAATTATCAAATAGTTATTCAAACTTTTATAATTTATATTGCACAACATGTATTTTATTTCACTAAAATCGATACATTATCATAATTAATTTTTTTATTTATATTTCCACAACAAATATAGTATGTCATGTATTAATGTGGTGCTTTATGATGGTTTGATGTAACTTATAATGGCATCTACATTAAATTTTATTGTCATAAGTAAAATTGACATTCATTTGAGTATTGTAAAATATATATTTTTTATTTATTATAGACATTGGTCAATTTTTTTAATATCTTAAGCATATAGTAGTGGAGTTTGGTGTCTCTTTATTCTTTCATGAAAAGGATAATGTGGTATCCAAAGATAAGATAATAAGAAGTGCCCCATTAGAGCAGATTTGATCATGATAAGATAGTTGTGCCCTAGTAGGGCTAATTTTGATCACTGATAAAGAATAAATAATGGTTTGCCCTCGTAGGTCTGATTTGATTCTAATGTTGTTCAGATTTTGTGACACAACATGGGTGATTGGTAAGAAAAATAGCTCTAGGAGATAACCTAATGCATAGATGAAAATGAGCAAGCCCAAACATATATGTTATGGTAGAATGGATTGGAAAGCCATAACAAATCAATCATATGTGAATGAATAATGTGATGAAAGAGATGAAAATATGAATGAAATATAGCCAAGATAACTTCAATATAAATTGAGCGCTGCCTACATAGTCTAGTAAGATCTCAAGCTGATGTGGCTCTCTCAGAAATGGGATAGAATAGAATGAGGGATAAATAAAAATGAGAATGAGGGATGAAGAAAAATGACCAAGAACTGATTTGACTCATAATGTATGTGAAGAGATTCACATCTAATCATAGAGTCAAGTAAAAATTTGCATGATACCTAGATGTCTATTTTCATATCATGACCCTAGTTTTTGCAAAGTATTCTTGAGAACTTTCCATCAGAGTGATGTTGATGTTAAAACTTTGAAACCTAAGCACAAAGTGCTTGCTATAGCAAAATAATTTAGGCACATAAGTATGAATGACTTAGAAAGACATAATATTCCAATTACATGGAGCTAATTCAAATGTGAATACCTATAACTAAGGGTAATGGTAAAATAATGACGAAAACCAAAATTATAACTATTTACATTTAAACAAAAAAGCAAAGACAAAAAAAAAAGAAAACAAGACATCTTTACAATATGAGATCAAGATATGAATAATAGAGATATATGCAGACCATCAAGATATACATGGAAAATAAAAAAAGAAGCAAGACCAAATAATAAATCAAAAGACCAAACAACAAACAACAAGAAAATAAATACATAAAATGTTTTTGATTTTTTTAATGTGTTAAAAATGTTTTTATAATTTTTTAAGTATCTCAACATGATTGGGATTAAGAGATACAGAACGGTCTAGCTCATGAAATAGTGAGAGCCCACCAACTTAAGATGCTTACAATATGGTGAGAATGTATGATAAGAGGGAATGATTTGACCTTGACATGAATCAAGAATGACTTATATAACCCCAAAATAATCCCAAGTCACAATAATTCTACCCACACAAAAGATGGTTAAAAATGACTAGGTCATAATAAGTTCACAAATAAAGGTGAATGATAAGATAAATGATAATAAGAATGACCAAATGATATGATAATGCATGATAAAAAATCCATTATACCTAATTTTTCCATAGGAAATTATAATTAGGAAACAATGTCATAACATTGATTTGCCCAAAGGCGGTTATAATCAGGGGTACCAAAATAATACTGATTTGCCAAGAGGTGGTTATAATTAGTGATACCAAATAAGATAATTTTACAGATCAAATGTCACACTATGTTCATATATTTTCATTCAACACTGATTTTAAAAAATTATTGAATCTGGATTGAAATCCCCCCACAGAAAGTGCAGGATGAACGAAGATCAAAAAAGGATAAGTAGGATGACTAAAAATAAGCCTTGGTTAATATTAAATAAATCATATAAGAAAAATTATTATAATAAAATTGGCTATAGTGGCAACAAAGTTTCCCCCAAGTGGTGATTGGCTTAGATTTCTCATGAAATGGTGAGTGTTGCTTAGGTTGCTCACAAAATGGTGAGAGCATATAAAAGGGGTGATTGAGATGACCTCAATAGAAATTTAATGCTACCTAAATATTCTTGAAGGACCTCAAGTCAATGTAGTTCAAACAACATGATTCATGGATCACAATGGTATAATATGCCTATAATAAAATGGTCCATGGGGTCACCCCCAAGAGACTAGGCAAGGACAATGTTCAATGGGTAAATGGTAAATGAAAAATGATTTTTTTTCTCTTGATGACATGGAGATTCTCATCCTAGTCAACAAATGAATTAACTAGAACGATCAGTTTATACAAATCAATATCCAACTCCTCATTGGTACAATTGCTCTATCAATAATTGGTTGTAGATCTAGTCTTGAATAATGTTGTTATGATCCCTGTTGGAAATCGATTATTCTTCCTTCAAATGTTGAGATGAGATATCTTTGTATCCTCTGTAAAGGAAAGTGATGTTAGTGATAAATGATATAAGTGGGTAAGGAATAGGTGGATGATGATGGAATGTATAATGAATGGGAAATAAATGAAGATCACGACTTTTAGTCACACGTAATGTTTTTGATGTTAGATTTAGCATAATTTTGGTTATGGTAGAGCTGAATACCTTTGAAGATTCTCTTGATATGACCACCAAATTCTTTTGTTGTTTGATCCTGAGAGTAACTACCATATGATTATACTATAGATTGGAAGTTGTTTGGATTTGATCTTAAATAATATCTTTATTAAATAATGAAAACGTTTTGTGCTTAGTTATTGGCACCTTAATGAGGTTTTCACTAATGGATTTGTTTTTATCATCCTATAGTTCCTCTGAGAAGGTTTCATGAAGAGATGTTAACACTTGACTTTGATTTTCTTGTAGCACCTTCAAAAATGTTTCACTAAAAGATGTTGAGTTTGATATTTGCTTATCCCCTAACACCTCCAAAAATGTTTCACTAAGAGAATATTCTTATTCTGAATGAATGGGGTATTTATTAGGATGACATTCTACACCTAATATGTCACCATGGATGCAGTTCAACAAAGTGTGATTCTGTTGGTTCCAATTGACATTTGTGGGAGGTGGAATGTTAATATAATGGCTATGTTGGGTGGGAATAATGGGATGATGAAAGGCAACATAATTTTCATATAAGATAATGGATAACATGTATATATGCTAAAGTAATCATCCTAAAAAACCATAAAAGGATCAAAAATATATTTAAATTGATCTATAAGGCAATTGCAACCAATGTTGTAATAACGATGACTATAATCTATTTTTGAATCTGATTCTAAAGCAAGGGACTATGAATCTGATGTCACAACTAATGTTGATTTTATTTTTGATGCTAAATCTGATGTCTATTTAAAAATGGAACTTGACTCTAATATTGATTATTCATCTGATTTGGTTGTTTTGATAATTTTTTGTTAAATGTTGAATGTTTGAAAAGTAATGGCCTGTGATGGCATAATGGGCTCAATAAAAATTGATTCATCTTGGAATGGTGGAACATGGACTAGTTATTCTAAGTTAAGCCCCTCAAAGAGAGGGAACTAATTAAGTTACATCTCAACAAAATCATGTCAATAAAAGTGAGACTCTTCAATGAGTGGAAAAAGACCAAGAGACAACTCTACAGAGACTAGTTTGTCAAGGAGATTAGGCTCTTTAAAAATAGGAAAAGTATGAATAGGTAACTTATCATAGGTTGACTTATCACAAATGGGTGTTTCAATAATAACATCAGGTTTTGGTTCACAATTGGTTACAAAATATCAACTTTGAACACATTTTGATCCTCATAATATGGCTCTTGAAGAGGTAATGAATTTTTTTTGGCTCAAATATCGACATAGAATTTCTAAAGTAGGAAACATTTGGTTTAGTGGGAACTAAGGTTTATGGTTCAATAATGGGATCTCTAAAAATTAGACTATTGAAGAAAGGACAAAAAATAATTGGTTCATCAAATGAATGTTTTTCAACAATAGGTTTATCAAAAACTGGTAATGGGCCAAGAATGGTAATGGATGGATGCTTCTTAGTTTGGTTGCTTATGTAAACCAAAGGAGGAGGTATTAAAATAGTATCAAATGGATGCTTCTTATTTTGGTTTCTTGTGTAAACCAAATGAGGAGTTCCTAAAATGGTAATGACTAGACGTTTATTAGTTTGGTCGCTTGTGCAAACCAAAGGAGGAGGTCCTAAAATGGTGATGATTAGACACTTATTATTTTGGTTGCTTATGAAAAATAAAGGAGGATGTCCTATAATGGTAATGACTAGGCACTTCTTAGTTTGGTTTCTTGTGCAAACCAAAGGAGGAGGTCCTAAAATTATAACCCTCATATCTTTTGGATCTTGCTTTCTCACACAAGCTAGAGGAGAATAGCCCACAATGGTAACAATGAGATCCTTCCTAGTTTGGTTGATTATTAAAACCAAAGTGGGAGGTCCTTAAATGGTAACCTTCACATATTACAAAGCTTGATTACTCACACAGTCCAAAGGGGAAGGATGAAGATGACATATGAAAACTAGCATGGATGTGATTGGTTTCCAATAGATAAGCCCAAAGAGGGAAACATCCTCAAATAAGATGGAGTGCTCATATCCATCATAAAAATTCTCTACCTTACAACTAGGGCCACAAGAAACCCTATTGCAAGTATACCTTAGTGTCATTGTTTAGAAAAGAGTGTTTTCAATGTTTGGCAAGATTTGGATAATGTTTTACAAATATTCAAACAAGATATGCTTTGGTTTTCTTCAAATCAATGACTAAGATACCAAAGATACTATAAAGGAGGGTGGGTTGGAACCACACATAATTAGAAGATCTGGTTCATGAATTTATTCAAATTTTGGTAAATTTGAAATTATATAGATTGGAAGAGGGTAAGGTAACTCAAAGATCCAAGGTGAAAACTAGTACACCAAAACTTATATCTTTTGTGATGTACCTATACCATAAAAATCTAGTTTCAACTTCAATGAGTTCACCCTAGAAATTTAGAAGAAAGCTCTCCAAATTATGAAGAAGACAGTATGAACTAAGCAACTCAAGACTCAAAGTGTAAGTAGGATAAAATATATTCTAAGACTCAAAGCATAAGTGATACGTAAGATGACTTAATTCCACTAAGATGATAATGTGATTTTGAGTATAATAAACGGCCCTCAATCCAAATAGAAAACTGAACCCAAGTTAAAACAAGTTTAATGTGGAAATGACAAAACCAATTTAACACACCAACCCTTAGAACTTAGAAAGGTTTAATTTAAAATATGAATTATAAATGAGGGACTCAAACAAATTGGGTAAATGATCTAGACTTAAAAGTGTAGTGTAACTATGCCAAATTAAATGATATGACATAAAGTTTTTCATAATAATTTAAACAAGGAAAAGATAAAATTTCCAATTGGACAACGTAGCGCCTCCCTTGCTGAATAAATTTGAAGACAATGTGTCTTGGTTAAGTTTTTTGAGTTAACAAGAAGTTTTAGACATGAATCAAGACCAACTAAGCTAATGATAAAGACAAAATAATCATCTTATGTCTAAACTGATAAGATTACATAATATTATTAGAGTCAATCTATATACATCACTTGAGAGGATTTTTAAGAGTTCATCTAAAAGTAAATGCTTATTATATAATAGGGTTTTTACAACCCCATTTCTCTCATATGATAATACAGTGACATGGACCTTGAGTTGCACCTTGGACCAATAATACTTTCACGATAAGTGGGGATTTATCTAAAAACTAAAAGTTTTCAAACATTTCTAGATGGATCAATTGCAGAATGGATTTCATTCCAAGTGATGAAAAATAAGTGCACTTTAATTTGGTGTCCATGGAACTTGGCTTTTTGTGAAAAGGTCTTACCCTTTCTTCAACCACTACATCTGTTACTTGCTCAGTGTAGTGCGATGTCCAATGTGTAGATATGTCTCGGTGATTAACCCTATATAAATCATGGGGGGTAATGAATCCCCCTCACAAGAAAAGTTTGCATAAAATAAATGAATTAAAACATAAATAATTTATGGTCATATCAATATCACCCAATACTATTGTGTATTTTTGGGGAGTGCTTTAAACAACATTCTTTCTATGCCTTGGACTAGGCATGTTTGCAATAAGGATAGTGTTTTTGATTCCAAAAGTTACATAAAGGAGATGGATGGAAGAGTAAACACACATGAACTTATTTTTTTTCCAATCAATTAATTAATCATCCATTGAATACAAAATTAACAAATGAGTCCAATTTTAAGCACTAAAACCAAAGTTTGGTGATGTCCTTTTTAGCACTTGGCCTTAAATTTGTGAAATTTGAATGAAAATCACAATAGTTGATGAAGAAAACACCATAAAAAGTTTTCATAAGCACAAAATAAATGATTTTTATTTAATTTTAAACATCTAAAATTGGTCTACAGATTATGTTTTAGCAAATCTTTAGCTTAGTCTTGAAAATAAAAAGTTAGTATGTCCTTTAGCTTTGAAGTTTATTTATCAAGTGAGACAAGAAACATTGAAGGGTAAAACCTATCGACCCAAAGGAAAAATCACAAAAGATAAACATGTTAAGTTAGGAAATGGTTATCAAAAATATCAAAAAAAAAAAAAAATCCAAAAAATCTTGAAAAATAAAATAAACCTATGAAACATGCAAACAAGTTAGAAAGTTAAAAAAAAGAAAACCAAACACATAAATCATAAAAACTTGCAGTTGGTAGTTTTAACATAACTTTTAAAATATAAATCTATTTGCCACAAAAGTTTTGGATTTTGTTTATAGGTGCAGGTTTCACATATATACAAATATTTAGGTCAAAATAGTGAAATAAAAAAAATTATTAGCTCTGGACTAACCATTTTAACCATAACATTATAAAAGAGAAAGTGATAGTCACTAAAAGCGTCATAACTCCTAAACTACATATCAGTTGTTAATAAAAATTTTAAGAGAATTAATATGAAACCAATAAGAACATCCTATCAAAAATTTAAAAAATAAAGTAATTGGATTAAAAATAAGATCTATTTTAATATCTGTTTTTTTTTCAAATATGTGGTGTGCATAGTCATGTACCACTAGGCGTGCCAAAGTTTAGAGAGGATTAAAAATAAAGTTAGTCAAGCATTAGTCAAGAAATAATGAAAAATTCATTAAAGACAAAAAAAACTTAGCCTATCTATTCATTTGGGGTTTTCTAAAGACAAATGAAAGAAAGCAAGAAAAATATACCTTCCCAAGTGATTCCACCATCCATAGAGCAGCTCAAAAACATGTTCTCCCCTTGATCAAACATCCTTGTCTTCATCAATAATGGTGGTGAACTCCTCCAATGTCTCAAGAGCACTACATAAAACCTAGGCTCATTATATATAACTATCTAATTTTCTTATCAAATGAAGTTAATTAGAATATGAATAATATAATAATCAAAACACAAATGACTTGTGGAGAGATTTTAACATTACAACATTGCAATAATTGAGCTTAAAAATGGTAGTGTGATGCCTTCTTTATATATATTTTTGAAATGGTTTAAGATCAACCATGATTGTCCATCTCAATATTGAGATGTGTGGCCATAGATAAATCAAATATTTGGAATGGGTTAAATTGGAACTTTGGTTGAGTTTATTAACCTTGGTTGGGTTTGGCATATTCCTAGGATATTCTTTTAGATATTTTCCATTTGAGACAACTCATAAAGGTAATTAGTAACTTTTAGGCTATTCTAAGATGCTATTAATATTTAAATTAGGCTTTGATTTGAATTAATTAGCCTTAAACAAGACTAATTAATATTTGTGCAATTCTTTAGAAATTGGCCCTCAATTAATCAAAATGGTAAGAAACTCATATTATTGGGTTACAATTTGACTCGAGAAGACTTGAAAGGTGATGTTAGATGCCTTGGAACTATATTCATATTTAGGATGTCACCGACAGAAAATAACAAAGGTATGAGATGTGTATTAAGGAATTAGAAGAAAAGAGTGATCTAGAGCACCTAAAGGCAAAATTATCATTTTGATTCGAGATGAATTGATCAAAGTGAGTTATCACATAAAATGCAATGCCCCATTTAGGGATACTTTAGCCTAAATTAGCACTTTAAAATTAAAATTTTGAGCCATTTAGCACATTTTAGTGATTTTGGCCTAAAAAGTGCATTTGAGTGCAATTCAAGTAAGATTGACAATTTAAACACAAAAAGTGTTAGGAATTGGATGTCTACAATTCCCAATTGGTTGGAATAAAGGACTTGACATTGAATTTTTTGATGGGAATTAATGTGAAACACAAGGATTAGGTGAACATGTAGTTGTACCCATGAACATTGTGTTCAATGCTCAAAACATTGAGGCAAATATTGTAGAAAAGTCATTTCTTAAGGAAATGACAATATTTATTTTTTAGACTGGACCTCCATTTATCAAGGCTATAATTGGAGAAGAATATTATGTAGAGGATTGAGCTGGTGTTTTGGTGCATTATAATACCTCTAGAATATCCAATCATTATTCCAATGATTAACTGCATGGACTTGCCATTGGGAGGACAATAGTGAAAAATTTGCATATGGTCAAAAATAAAGAAAAAAAAGGTTGAACATGTCTTTCATATTAAGTTCAACAACAAATATATAATGAAAAAGATCTTTGGGGTATCATATCAGCAAATTGTAAGTAGATATTTAATGTTTGTTCTATCATTAGTTATCCTCCATTATGCTATCCTTTTCCATATTTTTTCTGGCCATCTATAAGATCTATATATGGAATGAGATTACCATGTACATATGAAAGAGTAGGCTATATGTCAAGATCATTTGGTTCTCATTGTTTCCAAAGGAGAAAATATTATCAAAAGTTGTACTTATGACAATTTAATGGGTTTAGATTTGGGTCTCTAGAAACATCAACTTCTATGCATGTGAGTAGTGTAATTCATGCTAATCCAAGATCTGTACAGTCTCCAAGGTTTCTCACTTATATATACAATGCTACAAAATCATCAATTGAAAATGTTGGCCAAGCTCACTATTAGTGGTAGTGCTCTGGTTGCTGAATTCTTTACACCAGTGATTGAGGAAAGATACTAGAGATTACATTTATTTTCAAAGTTCATCCTAAATACTCTTACAAGGAAAATATAGAACATGAAATAATTATAAAAATAATTTCTAATAAAAGTAGAACATGATCTCTTTTATATACATTTTTTCATGGGGTCTTGATACTTAAAGAAACTGCAAAATATAAAACTTCCATTAAGAAATTTGAAAGCACCTCCTTCTGTTTTAAGACCTCTCATTTCTCAAAAAGATGATGTACCTAGATCCTAACCTCATAAAATATTGAATTAGAGCTTCAAGTTGTTATTTTGCACATGGAGAATGTGAACTTGTATTAACAATTTTCAATGACTGAATAAAATTCATGAATGAGTTTAAGATGGGGGATTTGAATTTATTATCTTAAGATTCAAAAGGCATAGAAAAGGACCCAACAAGTAGATGATGAAGGATGTTCAAATTTTCCATTAGTTATTGCTAGATGTGAATCTAAAAAAGGATAAGCAAATAATGGCTAAGGAGTTTAGTTTCTGAGAGGATATTCTACAAGGTACATTGTTTAACTAGGTTGGAATGGATTTAAATGAAAAGTCAAAAAAATCACAAGCTTCAAAATTTGTGGATGAGGCTTCCAAAGTCCCTGAGAGATTTGTGTGGAAGAAGCAACTTGAAAAATGCAAGTTGCAAATTGTTTTCAACCCTCCCAATCTCACCAATCAAAGTAACTAGAAAAATTCAATTGAAGTAGAGCTTTAGAAATATTTTGAGGAAGAATGCAATTTTATAATATTACAAATGTGTAAATTTCAAATTTCACTTGGATCTCACAAATCCACTAGTCAATCCTAGTCAACATGAGGTCCTAGTGCAGAATGAAACTTTCAAGACCAATTTTAATTTTGTACTTTTTTTAATTTCAAATTATAGTTTGAGTTCCCATTTATGCCAATCAACACTGGTCAACATGAGGTCCTATTTCAAAAGGTAAATTTCAAGGCCAATTACAATTTTTCACTTTTGAAAATTACAAATTGTAGTTGGAGTTCCCATTTTTGCTAGTCAACATCAGTCAAAATGACTTCCTAGTGAAAAAGATAACTTTCAAGGGCAAATTGTAAACTACAATCAAATTTCCTATTTCCCTACAGGGACTTTTGAGGGGAATTATAATTGTAAATTATAATTGTAAATTTTTAAATTGTAAATTGAAGATGGAGTTCCCATTTCCTTATGGGAACTTTTGAGGGGAATTATAACTACAATTTGCAATTTGCAAATTTGAAAATTGTAAATTGTAGTTGGAGTTTCCATTTCCCTGAGGTCACTTTTGAGGGGAACTACAACTATGAATTATAATTTTGTAGTTTGCAAATTGAAAAACCTATGCTGAGCTTTGTATTTTCCCAATACAAATAAAATTACAAAACTACTACTGAGTTCTAGATTTCCCTAAAAGAAAATACAAAAGTGCAAATCGAACCTACATTTCTACAATACAAAGGAAAAGTGTAAAATTACAAAAGGGACCAAAAGTTCCCCAAAAGGCCAAAAAGTGAAAATTAATGCATTTATGCATTAAAAATGTGGAGGAAATCATAACAGACAAAAATATGAAAAAAGAAAATGTGGAAAAGGCAAGTTAGAGACAAAAAATAAAAGGGTAAAAATAACCTAAGTTTTACAATTTCCATTATTTTACTTGTGCTAGGAATAAAAAAACTTCTAAACCATATTTACTATTACCATAAACTAGATCTAAAGCTATGCAATAAAATGCATCAGGAAAACATTCCTTAATTCACCTTTACTATGAAATCATAAATGAGAGAATAATATTACAACAAAAATAACATAGATCTAATGTGGTTCACCTAATGTGGGATACATCCACCAAGAAAGTTCTTTATTTAAACTATAATCTAAACATAAGACTAAAATGAACTCTCATAGAGATAGAAAAATCACGTGTAGAAAGAGCTGAATAAAATGTTGCAATTTCATCTATACCTACACAATGTTGTATCTCACAAGTTTCTAAACCACACCATGTAATGAACATCTGCACTTTGACTCTAAACCTCAAAGCCACACTTTGAAAATAAACCATCAACCTCTAAATGCCACACCATACCTTGTAGATATAGAATATGAAATAAAATCCATGAAAGTAGGAGCAATGTGTCATGCTTATCCAAGATAAACATCATCCACTCAAGGAAAATCACTTCCACCTCATCAAGCTCATCTAAAAGCTTTCCCATGAAGGAACACACCATACTAAGGGTCTCCACCTTTCAAGGACACATTTTCCAATAACATGTGATCACAATGATCTCCTTGTAACAAGGAAGACATTACATTTTCCAAGAAACAACTAGATCCCTCAAAACAAGGAAGTCACATGGAAAATAGAAAACTAATAATCAACTCCATAAAACATGAAAATATGGAAATTAGAAATATACTAGGAATATTCCCCTCACATGTGGAGCATGGTTCCACAAAAGGTGGAGTAGGGAATACTACACTCTGCACATCCTTGGAGCTCTCTAGGCCCCCAAAAAAATTCCCTATGGTCATGTGATAGCCCCAAAGGGCTCCACACTCAACAATCTCTAACTTGGAGACTGTTTCTCTTCAACATAATATATCACTACTCCATGACCACTAAGGCCAACTAAATCAGAACATTGTCTCAACTTGTCCAATGTGACCACCTTGGTCATCATATTTTTAAGATTTTGTATAGTATAAATCTTCTGTAGCTTCAATAAGTTCTCCTCCAAAGCTATCCTGATGAAGTGATAATGTAATTGAATGTGTTTCAGCCTTGAGTGGAAAGTAGAGTTCTTTGCCAAATAAATAACACTTTAACTATCACTATGTAGTCTCTCAACATCCTACTCATTACCTAACTCTCGAAATAAATCTTATAACCAGATCATCTCCTTGCTAGCCTCTATGGTAGCAACATACTTTGCTTCTGTGATTGACAAATCCAAAATCTTTTGTATCTTAAAAATTCAACTAACCACTGTATCTCTAACAATAAATATATAACCTATCATACTTCTCCTGATATCAATATCCCCTACCATATCTGATTCCACATAACCATGAAAAGTGGTATCTGATCCACCATAACATAATGCAAAATCCATGGTTTCTCTCAAACATCGACAGTACATTTCACTACTTGCCAATGCTCATAAACTATATCACTCATATACCTGCTCACAACTCCCACTACTTGGGCTATATCTAGCCTAGTATAAACCATGACATACATCAAGCTTAAATTACCATTGATTAAGGTAACTTAGATAACTTAATATTTTCAAATTCTATCTTGGGACACTACTCCTTTGATAATCTAAAGTGGCTCTCCAAAGGAGTACCAATAGACTGAGCATCTAACATGCTAAATCTTTCCAGGACTTTATTCACATACTCTAATTGGGATAAGATCAGCTTTCTCTCCTTCCTATCATGAGAAATCATCATACCAAGGATTTGATTTACAACACCCAAATCCTTCATAGAAAAGGAGTCACTAAGCTATTTTTTTTAGCATATGAATATGATGTATATTCTTTCCTAGAACTAACATGCCATCGACATACAAGCATAATATAAGAAAGGAACCATCATCAAAATGTTTGATGTATAGGTAATGGTCAGAATGACACCTTTGATATTATGAAAAAATAAAATTACAAAACTACTGTTGAGTTATGGATTTCCTTAAAATAAAATGCAAAATTGCAAATGGGACCTAGATTTATACAATACAAAGGAAAAGTGCAAAATTTCAAAAGGGAATAGAAACTCCCCAAAAGGCCAAAAATTGAAAAGCAATGCATTTATGCATTGAAAATGTGGAGGAAATCTTAAAATACAAAAAAATGAAAAAGTCAAATGCGAAAAAATCAAATGTGCAAAGAGCAAGTTGGAGCCAAAGAATAAAAGGGTAAAAATAACCTAAATTTTACAATTTCCATTAGTTTACTTGTTTAAACACCTTTATGGGAGAGATATTGTAGGCATTCAACTTCAAGGTGGGCCATTACAATGAGAATTTTAAAACAACCATGGATATGGAGTGTTGAAATGCAATAATTGTAAATCAGGGTTTATTTTTGACATGCATAAGAGGAAGGATAGTTGTCAAGAAGATTCCAACTATGTAAATGAGTGGTCAAAGACATGTATAGGAAGTGCATAAGAAGACAAAGATTTTTTTTGGCTCCAAAGGTGAATATTCTCCTTAAAAATCATTTAAAATGCATGTCCAACAAAGAAAGCAAGGGTTTGTTGAAAATGTTCATCACTACTTGTATAGGCAGTTACAACAATGATTCTCCTTTGAAATACATGAAGATTTTAGGCATGGAAAATGGCATATTTCAGGTAGAAGCATCTTGTAAAAAAAATGAGAGGTGAATACAATTTTACAATACTACAAATTGTAACCCATATTCTCAAATTTTAAAGTGGTTAGAAAATGTATAAAAAGAGGGCTTGTCCTCTTTTATAAGGTTGTTGTTGTTTGTTTTTATCTCTAAGTCCTAGGCTCTTGAAATTTTTTGGGATCTATTATTGTGTGTATGTATTATCTCCCTTGCTAAGGTGATCTCAGCTATACAACCATTAGCAAGCTCGGAGAGCATGTTTATGTTTCACCTATCAAAAGAGAAAACTCACCATGCTTGTTCCATGGCAACATTTTAGAAAAATAATATATGCAAGGTTTATTTGAAAAGTTAATGAAAATATATGTGGTTTTTACTATTTCTTATTGATGAAGTGCAATAATATGTTTTGCAAATTATGTTGATTGGATATCTAGTTTTATGCTCATTACTGGTTGTCATCTTGGGCTTAGATCTATGTTATAAACCCCTTTCTACATTATATTTGGAAATATGTTGTTGAATAACTCTTTAGGGCACCTTGGGTTTATGAATTTAATAGGAAAAGGTATTTGAGATCATAATTGTAGTGTATGTTCTAGGGTTTAAATAATCACTTGGGTATTTGCATTTTATTGGCACCAATAAATGAAAACCACTCCTGGTATTTCCTTTAGCTTGCATCTAAGTTTTCTACATTTTTGCAAAGGAATAATTTCATGAATGTTGAAAGAATATTTTTTGTTTGAAAACCAACAGCACACCACTCTTTTCTTATAACTTTAGAACTTGTCCTAACTTGTCCTCCCTTATCCTACCCTGTAAATAATATAGTTGTTACATATTTTAAGTGTTATTTGCCTACATATGCATACAAATTGCATATATAAAATGTTTTTATATTTTGTGCTTTAAAGCCCAGCATTGGAGTCTTCCATTTGACCCCTTATTATTGAAAATTATTTAGAATGAAGGTTGAAATCACATCCATATCTATCTTATTTAACTTGTGTTTGAATTAGTGCACTTTTGCATTCGATATGAGAACCATTCTTGAGTAGAATGTGCAACTTTGGTTATGCCTTGGTTATACCTATGTTTGTGTGTTATAAATCCTCATGGGTATAAAATTATAGTATCACTCCATGTGAGCAAGATACCCCTTAGGTCCTCTCATCTTGGTTCAGGCAGATCTAGAAGTGGTAGGGAATTGACCATACCCTTTGTTGGTGCTTCCTAGTCATTGTCTATATCCATCCCATCTATCTATTAAACCCTTCCTCAGATATAATGACTTATTAGTGGGTTTATCATCCATGTTTCCCATTTTCTTCAAGTGTGCAAAGCTAAGTGAAAGAGGTGTATAATTGTGAACCATCACTTCAATGACACCATTATCAGGGATAATTATTATCACCCATGTTGTTAAGGACTCTTGAAAAGGATTGTATTAATTTTTGTTCTCAAGTTCACTATCAAGAAATATTTTCTAAATAAATCTTCGTTGTATATTTTTAGACATTGTTTATCCATATTATATTATGTGTTTGAAAGTTAGGATTATTTGAGTGTGTTTCTGCTATCTTTTCCATCAAAAAGTTTAACACCCTACTGGGGACATGCTAGGAATTAAGAGATTTGATAAATTGACATATGTTGAATTTGTTACAAATAACTGTAAATTTGTCTTGTTTTGAGGAGGTTTCACCTTTTTGAATATGAATCTAAAAACTTTAATGTCTTTGCTTTCATACATCATCACTAATTTTAGAAATATATGGTTTTAGTATGTATCACTAGGTATTTGTAAATTGTTGTACTCTAGAAGCTTGCTTTTAGTGGTGACTCCAAAATGTCATCTAGTTTCAAAGAAAGATTAGTACCCACTTTGAATATCTTTACTTTCGAGAGTTATTTTGCTTGTAAATCTAGAAGGATTGAGATCATCCTTCAAATGTCTCTTGTCAAAATAACTTGTCTCATCCTTAAGTGTTCATCAAAGAAGAAGGATGCAAGTTTGGAGACCCATTGAAGAGTAAAGTTCAACTACAAAAGAATTTTTAGGATATCAATATTCTTGTAATCCTAAAATTTTATTTCTTGAAATTCCTATTATTGAATATTGTCATAACTCTCCTAGAAATTCAAAACCATATAGTCCCATTTATTTCTGAGAACCTTCTCAAGCAACTAAATCTCCTCCTAAGTTTGATCCACTAAGTCCACCTCACTCACCCCCTCATAGCCCTTTGCCCTTTGATCTTGAACCCACCATTGAACCAATCGTGAGGTGTATAGATCAACATGATAATGAACTTCATACATTACACATTCTCATATTTAGACCTATTAATTTTGGTGACATGGAGGGTTATCCTAATGAAGTCCTAAATGAAGTAAGGAACCACCTTCCTATGTTTAAAGGGAATAATTTAGTGACTAGTGATCAACACTTGAGGGATTTCCACATTATCATTGAGGATTGTGAGCTTGAGCATGATGATGGGTGTATTAAGCTATTTGTGCACATGTTGGAAGAAAATGGTCGTGAGTAGTTTAAATCCTTTCCCCATGAATGAATTGATTCATGGGAGAGATGAAGAATATTTTCAAGATTTAGTATGGTGATAGCATTGATCCTATGTTTATTTTGGTAGAATTTGAAAACATTAAGAAGAACCCTAATGAGTATGTGCAGGATTTTAATATAAGGTTCAACAAGACTGTGATGCATCTACCTGAAAAAATTAGGCCTAGTGATACAAAATGCTTGATTAAATATTATGATGCCTTTGATAAGAAGGTTATATACTACTTTAGGGATAATATTCCCATGAACTTGTGTTTGGAATTAATTATGACCACCCAAATTGAGAATAATATAAAGGTTATGGGTAAGCCCATGAACAAGTGGGATGATGTGAAGTTGGTTGATTTGGAAAACATGTAGTCCACTGAGATATCCAACCTTGAGTAAATCATTAAAAATTTGGCCTCCACTATCAAATAAATGACCTACAAGTTGGCTAGAGTAGAGAAGGGTCTACCTCATGTGTCTACAATTCAAGAGAGAAATCATAATCTGAATCAAGCACAAAGGGGACTACTTTCCACATTAGGGATAATGATAGAGGGAATAAGCTTGCACATGATGAAATAATGCATAGAAATTAGAATAGAAGTGTTGGAAAGGAAGTGCCTAATTTATTAAATGCCAAAGTGAATTATATGAATTTTGATCAAAACATTGACTAGTGTGATAAGTGCTTCTTTTCACATCCTCTATGTGATACTATTAAACCAATTGATGAAGATGCAAATGATCTTAAGTCTACATCATCTGATATGAAATTTTCATTCTTGATTTTCAAGTCTCTTGAAGCAAGTTATATGCCCCTATGGAATTGCTATGTGCTACTACTTTTGATCAATTTTTGAGTGTAGTCAAGAAGGTATGTATCCCAACTCTTGAATTTGCTTGTGATGTTAATATGACACAATCATATAAATTACCCAGTTGTGATGTAATTAAATGTTTGAAGTGTGCTATAAATGAAGTGTTTCACATAGATGTAAAATTGGGTAACTTCATTGGGAATGTGGATGTTCTTGAATAACCAGTTATTCTAGATGTTAGGTTTGACAAAAGGTGTTGTTTGGAGAATGTCATTAGATGGAACTAGGGTTGTATTTTATGCCCATAAGGATGAATGTCTTCAATCTTATTTTAATAATTTCATCGAGTGCACAAATGGCATTACTAATAATGAGGCACTTTTTCTTGGTACTCACATGAATGTAGTCAAGAAATAAGTTTATTTACAATTATTGAAGAAGCACCAAGATCTTTTATCTTGGTCTTATCTAGATTTAAAAATATAAAAAGAAGATTTGTTTCAAAATGTCATCCCATTGCAACCTAGAAACAATACCATCAGGCATGTGTAAAACCAATTGATGGCAGATATCTCAAACATTTCCTAGTTGAGTTAATGGCTATATATAATATTATATAGTGTATATATTTTTTGTTTTGGTTCCCCTCTACTTTGGGCCTTATTTGTGTAGTTCCTTTCATCATTTTTTGTCATCTGTTATTTTTTCATATTCTCTTGATCTATTTTTGTCAGTTTGCCTTGTTTTGTTGAGCTTTCATGGGTGTTTGCTATAAAATTGCTAAAGTGTTGACTCTATGGCCTAATGGATTCACACCTAGTCTTATGTTCTAGGGTTCATTGCACACTCACAGGTGGTGGACATCCCTAGGTGAGAGATAGTGTTAGTGATCAAATTTTCATTAGGAATTGACACCATTTTTTAAGGAAAGAATTTTTAAAATATATCGTAAATCCCATTTAAAGGTAAAAAATAAACACAATAGGTTTTTAAAACATGCAAATGGGTAATATTGGCATGGAACAATGCCGCATTAGAAATAAAATATTGAATAAATGTCTTAAGTCATGCCACCTAAGCAAACATCCTACATGAAGGCATATGCCCAAGAGGAAATAACATGAAACACTTATCCCCATTCCAATGAAACTTATCACATAGAAGATACAATGGAATAAACCAAGTTCAAAAAATTTCAATGCTTGTGGATGCAAGGTAGTGACGAGTGGAAATGGCAACATTGACTGCAAGTTTGGAAAATTGAAAATGACACCATAAAGTTGCACTAGGGTTTCAAAAGGCCAAACATAAACTAAAAATGAGGTGGTGAAAACTTGTGGGCTTTCTAACAGAAAAAAATAATTGAAAAAAGAAAATATTGAAAACACAATGTGTAAATGACTTGTGACTTTTTGAAACCCATGGGAGTGGAAAATAGGACCTGGATAGTGGAAAAAGGGAGCTTAGATGCAATATGAAATTTGACAAATTATAAATTATTTGTGAGTTTTTGGATCTCATGGAAGGAAGGAGAATGGGTTAAAGGTAGAGAATGGGAGACTAGGTATAATTTATCAATTTTCTAAATTACAAATCCATTGTGAATCTCTAGATCCTTTGGAAAGAAGAAAAAAATGGGTTGGAAACCAACAGGAGAAAAAGTATAAACAAGCACAACTAGCTAGCATAAAAGACTTGAAACTACATTATTGGTTGTAATTCCATGTGAAACATAAGGATTGGGTGAACCTAAAGTTAAACCCATGATCAATTTGTTTAATGCTCAAAACATTGAGGCAAATAATGTAGAAAAGTCATTTCTTAAGGAAATGACACTATTTTTTTTCAGACTAGACCTCTGCTTGTCAAGGTTGAAACTAGAGAAGAAGTTTCTATAAAGGATTTAGGTGGTGTATTGGTTCATTATAATACTTATAGAGTATTTGATCATTATGTAAATGATAAATGGTATGGACTTTTCATTAGGAGGACAATAGTGAAAAATTTGCATATGGCTGGAAATAAAGAACTCAAAGGTTGGACATGTCTTTCATCTAAAGTTTAGCACCCATGATATGATGAAAAGGAGATTTGGGGCATCATATCAACACATCATAAGAAATTATTTTATATTTTCTCTATCATTACTCAGACTCCATTATGACATCTTTTTCTATATTTTTCTAGGCCTTTTTTAAGATCTTTATATGGAAGGGGATTCCCAGGTACATACAAAAGAGTAGGCTATATGTCAAGATCATTTGGTTCTCATAGTTTCCAATGGAGGATAGATAAATCAAGTGGTTCTTCTAAAAATTTAGTGGGTTTTGATATGGTGTCTCTAGTAGCATCAAGGTATGTGCCTACGAGTATTATATTTCTTTTTTGTCCAAGCTCTGTATAGTCTCCAAGGTCTCTCACTTATATATGGAATGCTACAAAATGATCAATTGAAAATGATGGTCAGGGTCAGTATTAGTATAAGTACTTTAGTTATTGAATTATTTACACAAGTGATTGAGAAAATATGCTAGAGATGGCTCTTCTTTTCAAAGTACATCCTGAAGACTCTTAGAAGGAAAACATAAAACATGAAATAGTTATAGAAATAGAAGCTAATAAAATAGGAACATGATCTCTTTTATGTAAAATTGTTCATGGGGTCTTGATAATTGAAGGACCCTGGAAAATTTTAAAATTCCATTGATAAATTTGAAATAACCTCTTTTTGCTTTAAGACCTCTTATTTTTTAAATAGATGGTATACGTAGATCCTAACCTCATAAAAGCTCAAATTAGAGCTGAGAGGTTGTTATCTTACACTTGGGGAATGTGAGATTGCATTAACATTTCTAAATGACTGCATAAAATTTGATAATGAGTTTGAGAAGGTGGTATTGAAGTTAGCATCTAAATCTTTAGTAGACATAGAAAAGTACCCAACAAGTGGATGATGAAGGATGTTAAATTTTTCCATCGGTTGTTTCTATATGTGAAGCAAAAAATGGAGAAGCAAATAATGGCTAAGGAGTTTAGTTTGTAAGAAGATCTTATACACGGTAATTTTTTAAACCAAGTTGGAATAGATTTAGATGAAAAGTTTAAAAAATGACAATTTTCAAATGTTTTAGATGATGTTCCCAATGCCACTAGGAGATTTGTGTGGGAGAAACAACTTGTAAAATAAAAGTTACAAATTGTGTTCAACTCTCCCAATCCTACCAGTCAAAGCAAGTGGAAAAACTCAACTCAAGTGGAGATTAAAGGATGTTTTGAGGAGGAATGGAATTTTGTAAATTTGAAAATGTACAAATTTCAAATTGTGCTTGGATCTCCAAAACCTATCAGTCAACATTGATCAACATTAGATCCTAGTGCAGAATGGAACTTTCAAGGCCAATTGTAAATTTTAACCTTTACAAATTGCATATTGGAGTTAGAGTTCCCATTTCCATGAGTCAGCACTGGTCAACATGAGGTCCTAAGGTAAAAGGTAACTTTCAAGGCCAGTTAAAATTTTAAAAATTACAAATTGTAGTTAGAGTTCACATTTCAATGGAGAACTTTTGAGGGGAATTACAACTAAAAGTTGCAATTTATAAATTTTCAAATTTCAAATTGCAAACTGTAGTTGGAGTTCCCATTTCCCTGTGGGAAATTTTAAGGGGAATTTCAACTATAAATTGCAATTTGAGAATTTGCAAATTGTAGATTGTAGCTAGAGTTCCCATTTCCCTGAGGGAACTTTTGAGGGGAACTATAACTGTGAATTATAATTTTACAATTTGCAAATTGTAAAACTATTATTGAGTTACATATTTCCCCAATACAAAGAAAATTGCAAAACTGCTACTAAGTTCCATGTTTTCCCAAAAGAAAGAAAAATGGAAAATTATATACAGGTTTCGGATTTGCCCAATACAAAGGAAAAGTGCAAAATTGCAAAAGGGACCAAAAGTATACCAAAAGGCCAAAAAGTGAAAAGTAATGCATTTATGCATTAAAAATTTGTAGAAAACCCTAAAATCTAAGAATATGAAAAAGACAAAATTGAAAAAATCAAATTTGTAAAAAGCAAGTTAGAGCTAAAAAGAAAAAGGGTAAAAATAACTTAAGTTTTGCATTTTCCATTATTTTTCTTGTTTAAACACCTCCACGGGAGAATAATTTAAGATCTATAACTTCAAGGTGGGACATTCTAATAATTTTTTTTCAAACAACCATGGATATGGAGTGTTCAAATGCAATCATTGGAAAGCAGGGTTGTTCTTTAGCATGAATAAGAGGAAGGAAAACTCTCAAAAATATTTTAGTTGTGCAAATGAGTGGTCAAAGTCATGTCCAAGTAGTTTCACAAGGAGACAAAGATATTGTTTGGATCCAAAGGTGAATATTTTCCTCCATCTCATGTAAAATGCATTTTTATACAAGAAAGCAAGGATTTTTTGAAAATATTTATCACTACTTGTAGACGTAGTCACAACAATGATTTTCCTTGTAAAGACATGAAGATTCCAGTCGTGGTAGAGGGCAGATTCTAGTTGGAAGCATCTTGGGGAAAATTTGAGAGTTGAATATAATTTTTCAATATCTTAAATTTTAACCCATTTTATTAGATTGAAAAGTGGTGCAAAAATGTATAAAAAGAGGGCTTGTGATATTTTCTAAGGTTTTTGTTGGTTTGTTTTCTCTCTATGTCCTAGGCTATTCAAAATTTTTGGATCCATTATTATTTGTATGTATTGTATCCGTTGATAAGGTGGTTTCAATTTTATAGCCATTAGCAAGCTCTGAGGGCATGTTTATTCCTCCATTGTCAAAAGAGCAAACTCATCATGCTTCTCTCCATGACAACATTCTATAAAAATAATGTATGTAAGGTTTATTTGAAAAGTTAATGAAAATAATGTATGCTTGTCTCAATGGCAAGATTTTTTTACTCTTTCCTATTGATGAAGTGCAATAATATGTTTTTCAAATTATGTTGATTGAATATTTGGTTTTATGCTCATTACTTATTATCTTCTTGGGCATAAATCTAGGTTATAAACCCCTTTTTGCATTATGTTTATACATTTTAATTTAATACCTCTTTAGGGTACCCTGGGTTTATGAATTTAGCAAGAAAATATTTATCAAATGCTAGTTCATTATATGTTCTAGGGTTTCAAGAATTATTTAGGTATTTACATTTCATTAGCAGCAATAAATGCAAACCACTCCTAGTATTTCCTTTGGCTTGCAGCAAAGTCTTGTGCATTTTTTCAAAGGAATAATGGCATGAATGTTGAAATAATCTCTATTATTTGAAAACCACTAGCACACCACTCTTTTTATATAACTATCAAAATTGTTCTACCCTACAAATAATACATTTATTACACATTTTAAGTGTTATTTGACTTTCGATGTATAAAAATTGCATATATAAAATGTGTCTATATTTTGTGCTTTGAATCCCAACATTACAGTATTCCATTTGACCCCCTATTGTTAAAATTTATTTAAAATGAAGGTTTCAATCACATACATATTTGTATTTAGTAGTTTGTCTTTGAATTAGTGAATTTGTGCATTCTATGTGATAACCCTTAATGTGTGGAGTGTGAAACTTTGGTTATGCTCTGGTCATACATGTGTTTGTGTAACAAAAATCCACATGGAGTTTGAATTGAATTATTAATCCATGTCAGAAACATACCTCTTAGGTCTTCTCACCTTGGTCCAAGTAGAGCCATAAGTAGCATGGATTTGACCATACCCTATGTCGGTGCCTCCTACTCATTGTCTATGTAAGGTCCATCTGTGTGCTAAACACTTACTCAAATATAATGATATATCAATAGGTTTGTCATCCACATTTTCCATTTTATTCAATTATAAAAGGTTGAGTGAAAGAGATTTACAATAGGGAACCAACACTATAATTATGTATTATATCAATTACACACTATATACTTCTCTATAATTTATAACATTATGGTATAAGTGAAAATAAAATACATTTAAAACCTAATGGTAATGTTTTTTAGGACAACTATTCTTTATATAATGTTTTTTGAGGTAGTGGAAAGTGATAAACCTTGATGTTTTTTCAAATATAGTATAATCGTTTATTCCATTGACCTAGAGATGAGTTTTGGTACTACAAAATGGATTGTTTTTTTGTATTGATCATTTTTACCTTCTAAATAAATTCTTTCAACATTGACTTAGGTTTTTATCACATATATCATCCTTATACAAAGTGTGAGGAATAATGTAAATATAAATAAAAAATAAAAAATTAATTTTAGTATCAAAAACATCATCAAATTTTGGTATGTGAGGTAACACAATCAATAACAAAAAATTTAGGCATTTGTCATAATATACCATAATACCCTCACTCAAGTCATATGATCAGATTTATAGGAAACCCTTACCAATTATCTTCAAATTACCTTCCCCATGTTATTCATCCCTTATTGGGTACAAATTCTAATTACATAAATATACCATTTTTTGAGATGGCCTCCTAATCCAATTATCTTTCCTTGGATTTAAAGATTCTATATTCAAGTATTATGTTTTATTTTTCCACTTTCAAAATATATTTTGGATCCAATTTAGACTCTGATTATTTTCACATTTTTCATTCTCTACTATATTGTTCTTAATTTTATTTGTTTCATTACTTATTAATAACCCATAACAATCCTTTTCTTCCAAAATAAAAATCCTTTGTGATTTCTTCTCCCTGTATTCATCTTACAGATTAATCTATTTATTTATATCTTCTTTTTTCTAGGGATTTTACTAGAGTTATAAATAGTGGAATATATGTTATGTGTCCTTTATAAATATTCTAATTCCTTATTATTTTCCTAGATACAAATTAGTGAACTAATGGAAAATGGAAACAGTGTTGCAAAATGCCCCTTAATTTTTTGTAGTTTTTCAATTTGAGTATTTTTTTTCTCTTTTTTTCTTAGATAATATTATAAGATAGGTCCTAATAGATATTTATAGTGGTTATTCATATCTTACACTCTTATATCCTTATTATCTACAATACTTATTGCATGACTTATGAAAATTTCTATTATTTCCTTAAATTATTTCTCAACCAATAATATTGTCTCTGGATTATACTATGGGTAAGGATTTATTAGGGTATTGATGACCCTATTTATATACTCCTCTAACTTCATATGCCTATCCATCTAATCTATGCTAGGAATCTGAACCAAAGCTTATCCAATAGCCTATTTATGAATTTTTGTAGACTTCTATGATGACAATACAACTAGTCCTTTGATTGTGGGTTATATTAGTCATTATGTTGAAGTTTAATTATCGATGTTTGGACTATTATGTGTTAATATTTATAAGAGGGTGACTATGTGTAAATGAAAAGGATAGAACATATATCCTCCAACACATACTTTTCCCTTCCTTCCTTTCCCTATGTTTATGGAACATTATGATTAAATTCCCACTATTAACACACTATTAACTGTCCCATCTTCTTTTTGCTTCTTATGTTTTTTTTTATTATTTTAACCTCAATCTATTCCCATTATTAAATTCTCAATCTTAACCTCCTCATTTTGTCTTTATATTATCTCCTCCACTTACTCTTTCTCTTTATATTTTTCAATTACTCCTTCTGCACTCTCTTTTTCTTAGTTTTGTATTATTTTTAGTTTTTCTTTCTTTACTCTTTCTTACTCTACATTTTCTTTGATCAATGTTTGCTGATCATGTTTGTTTGTTAAATCTACTATTTAATTTATATTTATTATAACCTCTTAAAGCTATTTTTCTATGTCCTTCATTTTTTGGTAAACTTATTCTTCCATTTATTTAAAATCTTTCAATTTTTGTTACTTTTATGAATTTTTAGTGCTACTAATTATTTTTATATTTAAGTTGTTTGAAGTTTGTTGATTATTTATTTAACTTATATAGATATTTTCCCTCCCCATCTCTTTTTTAAGTGTATCTTCTTGGTCTTATTTAATTTTTATCTTATGTTTTCCACTTTTCTATTAAGTGCTTAATATTATTTATTGTAAGGAAGCTTGGAGTAATTATACTATATCATGTAGGTTTAATGTGTTTATCTCCATATATTCCATCAATGCCTTTATTATCTTAATTTACCTTCTAGGTTTTCTTCATCATATTACACTCGCCACTCCACCTTTTATTATGAATTACTACATCAATGATGTTATATTTGATACTTATTTTCTAGGATGCTCTCCATAATGATATTGATCTAATAATTTTTCTCATCCCTTTGAGCAATATGATTCTTCATAGGAAACTAGTTTTTCCAATTTTTCTTCCTTCCTATTTTTTATTGCATATTTTATTTCTTTTCCCCATGTCTTTATTTTTTGGGTGAAGGGTTAACCTTTCTATTTTTGCCTCTCATTCTTATAAGAGCTTCCCCAAGATATACAATGTATGGAGTAGTTGATATGTCTACTTTCCCCTCTATTTTGGTCTTTATCCTTGTGTCTATTGTTGTGACATCCCATGCCTCAATTATCCTCAAATAATAGGAATAAGTCATTTTGACAATTGATTTAATGAACTTTTTTTCACATATGGAAAAAAAAATGGGATCCCATAATATGTATAATGTTTTATTCCCACTCACTTGGAAAGGGATGAAAATGACAAGAATGCAAGACTCATCGATGATGTAAGCAAAGCCACATAGTGGGGTAAATGCATGACTCAGGTAAAAGAGAGAATATGTGGCAAGTGCCAAGTAGTTGAGAGGATAAAATGGGAAGGGGACTAAGAATTTATATTGGGTTATGTTTATGACTGATGGAACTTAGGTAGAGGTAAAAATGTGATAAAGAAAGCATAAGTATCTAGGGCATTATTTGATAATGTTTTGATTAAGATGGTTATAAGTGGTGGTGTTAGCAATCAGTAGCTAGAAAAATATAAAATATTTGAGAAGATAATATTTCCTATGGTTGGATGCCTAGGGAGATGAAATGACGATACTTTTTCTATCCTTGATGTGGAGTTTATATGCTCAATAGACAAGGAGACTTAAAAAGTGGTTAAAATAAGCATATCCTTTATGGTTGTGGTGGCTCAATCTTCTAAAAATTGAAAGTAAAACATTTGTGAGTGGGAAAAACAAATCCTATAGTGTCCTTTTATGTTGATGATGTCAAGGAGGTTTTACAGAATTTGTAGTGGCTAGTGGAAAAACATATAATATATAGATATGACTGCATGTGTCTATGTCTACCTTTCTTGCATCAATGGATAGTAATGGTGGAAACTTTGAAGATTTACCCTTGTGAATGGAGTTTTCCCATCATGATTTTTTAGAGTTTGGAAGACTAAAACAAGGTTTTTTTAGGCCAAAACTTATGGTTAGGACCAATGCATTCTTATTTTGAAACCTTGGTTCCCTTAGTTCAATCCTCTCCTTAAAACCCTAACTAATATACCTATTTAGGTTTGGCGACCACACCTCCCTTTTTATTTATGGGTCACTTCTTATTTCTCACATATTGTAGGGGTGTTATGCAAGTTGATGTAGGTGGATGATTATAGAAAACATCACACACAACCTTCACTCATATTATTATTTGTATGAATAATTATCATGACTTACTATAAATCATGGATTTAAACGCTGATCTACGTTGTTGGACTGAAACCCTTGACTATGAGGGGACACCCTTCAGATGCAATAGGTGTTTTGATAATGGTAATTTGGTTGTGAATTTTCACATCTCTAAACATAAATTATAATATTAATGGTGGAAGGATGCCAAAAATATTATCTTAAAACATTTTCAACCTCCACTTCAGATATTATCAAGTAGAATGTAGAAAAAACTATTCCATAGGTTGTTATAGTGGTTGATACTAAGGATCATGTGACTTGAGATGCATGTTTTGCTCTATCTCTCCCTCTTTATAAGGGGAAAATAACTAATGCTATTTGGGCCAAGTTGGATTATGATGTGGCATTTTATAAAAGGGAATATTTTTTTGGTGGTCCCCCAATAGTTGTCCCTACTCCACTTAGAGATGATAGCTCATGTGATCAAAAGGACTAGAAAATAGTGATGAATAAGAAGAAAGGATGGATCATCCAAGAATCATCCTCTTTAACACTTTGCTCCCACAATGGAGTAGGAGAGGGAGTTCCAAAATGGCTTACATGTTTTTTGGTGCCTTGATGAATGGGAGATTGGTTATTTGGTTCTTTTTGGTTTGGAGTTGGGTTTTTTGGTGTATGGGTGTCCTCCCCTAAGAGTTGGCACTAGTTTTGTATTTTTTTCATGGATGAAGTGCTTTATTGGTTGAGTTTGGCTTTCTATGGTTGTATGGGATTTATCCCTCATCATAAATTATCATGATAGGATTTTGACAATGCCATAGTTCTTTTGTTGTATTTTCATTACTTTGTATTAATACAGGGGGTGAGGGACCTATTAGCCCTCATTATCTCTAAAGAAATGAAGGATTATTTTTCAATTCCATTTATTCCTAGCTAAGAACCTTCCTTGTGGTCAAATATTTTACCATAATTTAACTCAATTGTGGCACTTCATTCTATGTACGATGCTTAATAGTGTGGATATATTTTTCTAAAAATGAATATTTTCATGTTGTGATGCATATTTGTGATTCTAATATTGTCCCTACTATTTTGGTGTATTTTCAAGTTATATTATGATTGGTGATACTATATTCACTACTGATATAGGTGTTGGAGTTTCTAATCCAATGGATTCTTCGTATGTGTAACTCTTGATTTTTTATAGCCTAGGGTTTGAAGATAGTCATCTATTTCATATTATTAACACCTATATTTTCTCATCACATTATTTATATGGTAAAGTAACACAAACATAAAAATTATTTCCAAATGGATCTATGTATAGGATATCAACATCTATAATAAATCTTATTTTTGTATAATTCTTGTGTACTATCCCTGTAGAAATTCTTGACCTCTCAGTTACCATTTTTATTTTCCTTATAGTTTGTTTATTAAATATATGATTATTACAGTTAAAAGGGAACCACAAAAAATTCCATGAGTGAATTATTTTATATTTGTAACATTCTACATGTATTTCTTACAAAATTCATTGCAAAAGTCATAATACATGGCTATTGTTACCATGTCCAATTTTAATTTTACACTTGTATCAATTACATAATTATCTTGAATTTTATAGTAAACTTTCTATGCTATGGAATTTTTCTCATATTTGGGTTGGGGGTCCTGATGCACTAGATGGAGATAAATATTTCATTGGAGAAAGTTATTGTGAGTAATGAGAGTGATTTAAAACTCAAAAATATCATGTTATCATACTTATGCTAGTTGTGTCCTTGGTCTATATAACTTATCATTGTATGAATTATCACATGGTAATGTGGTAAGTACTATACAAATAGAGAACATCCTCTTGTGTTCTCCATAGAAATACATTGATTTACTTCTCTACATATCTAAAGAATGGAAATTGACTCTAGACATATAGTTATATTCTACCAACAATTTTTTAGTCATCATTATATTTCATCACATGGGTCTAGGGTTTGGGCTGCATCTTGGCTATAATTTTGAGTTCATCATGTGCTGATCAATTTCACCAAGTTTTGAGTGAATGTGCTTCTAAGTCTCTTGATAGCATAAAACTAGATTAGGAACCCTCGAAATGGACCATGTGGATCTGGTTGTTTAGAATTTTGTATAATGTTTCCTATATTTCAGCCTCTTGATTATTTTAGCTTCGATGATGATAGGAATATGCCTATATTTATTTAAATTTTTCTCTTATTTTCTAAGGTTTTATATCTTGGTAGAAAAATTTAGGATAAGTCTCATTATTCTTGAGAGATTTTTTTACAACATGGTAATTTTATATATATATTTTTTCTTATTTTTACATTATATTTATTTGTTAAAAACTATTTCTAATCACATTAATTACTTCTTACCATTTACAAGTAACTTATTTTCCTTATTTGTCTTTTTTTTTTCTAGTTGCTTCTAATTCATTTTGTCCTTCTCATTATTTTCATCCTCATATTGATGTCACTCTATACTACTCTTTATTTTATAAATCCTTGTAGTTTTTAAGATAACCACCCAGTTTCTCATAATTCAATTTTTCTATAATGGTGTCAACTAATCTATTAATTTTAGCTTGTGTAAAGATATAATGTATTCTGCACTTTTATTTATGAAAAGTGTCATTTTATAGTTTTCACCCCTTCCCACACCATCATCACTAAGATATTTTTATAGAAATTTTCATCTTTAGCATAGAATAATTCCTTTTGGATTATTTTTTTGTATACAAGTATATGATTTATCCTTGGGGACAAGTTGTAATTTTTTTTTTATAGCTTTTTGTTTTAAAACAAAATTTATTTTAATTGATTTAATTTTAGTTCATATTTTTAAAAAAATTGTGTATAATCTCCCAATTTATTTTTCCAAAGATTTTTTTTATATTTTACTTTACTTCATTTTCGTAATTTCACTTCTTAATATTGCAATTTCATATTTTAGCCTTGCTACCTTTACAAATCCTTTTAATGGTATATCAAAATGTCTATGTAAGTTTTTGACTCTAGCATTAATAATTCCTTATATTATGTAAAAAACTAACCACCTTATCTTCAAATTACTTAAATTTATATACACATTATCGAGGAGTATTACTTTTAAATTTATCTAAAACTCATTTTTCTATTTGATAAGGTAAAAAATAGGTTTTGGAACATCTTGCAACCTAGTACAAAATATTTAGTAGTCAAACTCAAATAGAGCACCTCAACCAATGGCGCATGATGGACAAAACAACCAATGGACTCTGAACCATGGCTTACCAAAGAGACCTCCTGCCTACAAAAAAAACCAACAAGAAATGGATAATTTTTTTTCTAATTTTTTGCCTTTGCAAAACAACTCCATGATAAAATAAAAATAGAGGAACTACGGCTATAGTCGCACTCTCAGTAAAAGTTACCTTTCTCATGCAACCCAACTACCATAAGGGTAACCTCTGTGATACTTACGCCAAGCCTATCTAAAGGGCCCAAACATTTTTCACTCATTTTTTAAACTTTAACTCTGGGTCCACCTGAGTGGATGGTCATATATGAAGGCCTAACCATAACTTTTATGCCTTTCTTTCTTTTTTGTCACTTTTGTCTATCTTCCCTTATCTTTCATAACTTGATGTTGTACTCATAAGATATTTTTATTTGAAATATAGGGCTAATATTTGTCTTTTGTTGTTGTAACATAAAATGGTTCTGCCCTGGATAAGTCCTTCAGTAGGATTACCTATGTGGATATGTCAAACATAGGAGGGACACAAACTAAGTCTGAAACTTTCTTTGGAGTGATTATATTTACAAACAATTCTTCTTCAAAATGAGTAAGGACATTAAAATCATCTTTTAGAATGGAAGGTTCGAGATCATCTAAAACTCATTTATTTTACTATGGAGATCATGTCATGCTTTTTGTCTTCTCTTTAAATATGTTTTATTATAAGCCATTATAAATAAATTTTGGTTTAAAATATCTATCTCAGCCATTCTTTATTGTAAATATTGTTTTCATTCATTCTAAATGTTGAAACTAATATTAGACTTAGGTGATCTATAATCCATAGGAGTTGTATCTTCTGAATCATATGTACCAATTGAGTAGGATAATATGTAGTGACTAATTTTTAAGTTGTCTGTTAATCCCAAAGTAATGTAGTTATATTGGCGTCCTATTTAATTTTATATATGTTTCATATTTTGGTTATTTTTTTCCCAAATAATTAATTACATGCAGCTTTATGGATGATAAAAAAGACGTTGAAGTAACTCCTCAATTCGTTGTTTAACAAAATGGTTTCCTTGGTCACTCGTGATAATAATTAGACATCCAAATTTTTTATGATATTCTCATATAATAATTTGTTTTCAGTTTTGACAATGTAATTTTTAGTGGGTATCACATTTTCTCATTATATTTAAATATTATATCATTGTGATTATGAATTGACCATTACTTTTCTTAGTTGTTGATTTGATTGGCCCAATGAAATCTCTCTTTTCTTTCTCAAATGACGATAATGCAAGAATATGCCATAAGGAAATCTCATTACATGGGTTGGGTTTTCACATTTTAAAAAAAATGTTTCAACTTCATTCACACTAGTGTTCATCTTTAAATAAATTCAGCCACAACAGACCTGAAATTTAAATTTAAATTTTAATTCTAGCAACTTCTTTGGATTTGTGTTCACCTAAACTTCCATTATGTTCCTCTCAAATAATATCTTGTTTTTCATGTAGTAATGAAACTCTATATAGAATAGAATATTGTCTTGTCTTATACAAAACACCTTCTATTAGTGTTAAAGGAAATACTTGTATAAATATTATTTTGAGATCAATTTTATAATATCACTCTATAATTTCTCTTGTTGATCATAACTTAATAGTGTTTACAATATATTTTGGTACCTCTTCTTTGTGTATGTAATAGGAACTCATCATCTATCTGTCCTTTATCTTCTCTAGTAGTGAATTTTGATAAACAATCTATCCCATTGTGTATTCATATAGGTTTTACCATTATTTTAAAATGAAATTATTATAATAACATTATCCAAAAACATAATATATCTTTTATCACTAGTCTATTGAATATATATTTTAATGGTTCAATATCTATGTCAAATAGAATTGGTGTTTCTAATAAGCAATGCCTAAGCTTTTTTAGCACATATACCATGGCCGATCTCTCTCTTTTTGTAGCTTATTAATTCCTTTCTGATTTTTGCAAGTTTCTATTTGTAAATGAAATAAGCTGATCTATTTGACCATATGGTTTACTAACAATTATCCTATCACTATCCATTATGCATCAATGTGAACATGGATTGGGATTATAGATATTATTACTCAATGTGTTGAATGTCTCTTGAAGATGTGGTTAGCATGAAATTGACTTAGTGTTCTTTTTATTCAATAGTTCATCTATTAGGGCACTAATTTCAATTGTTTTGAATCAACCTCCGATGATAAATAATATATCCAAATCTAATCCTAACCTATTTCTATGTTATTGGTGGTGGTATATTTATAATGTTTTTTTTATTTTCAATTTTTCCACCATTAATCCAACCTTAAAAATGATATTTCATATCAATGATTAGAATGAATTCGTGAGGATACATTTCTATAAATTCAAGGAAATGATCAATTTTATGTATGAAGAAAACTTTAATCACAATGCCAAAATATGATCCTTCAATAATCTATACATTGTTTAGTCATCCAATTAGACCTCTAAAAATCCATGAATAAATTCCCTTAGAGCATTAAAAAATGTGAATGAATACCACGTGTAATTTTTAGGTTGAATGGAATTATCATACATAAATTCCCGCCCTCCAATTATATCGTAAATTTAATTTTTGAGTGGTATTATAATGTTATCTTCACTTCATCCTATCCTAATAATCCATCGTTAATGGAATATTCTTATCTTCCTCCCATGTTTTACAAAATTTATTTAGTAAAAAGTGACGGGAATGGATCACGTAAACATATGTTCTTTAGTTATTTATAATCGACGTAAGTTTAAATTTAATTTATTTTCTAGTTTTGGATAATCATAGGGCTTATCCATTATGAAGTTTTATATGATATGATAATACCACCAACAATCACCTTATCCAACTCAATTCATAATTTTTCTAGACATTCAAATTAAGATGATAAAGCGTCTCTTAGTGGTTTTCCATCCCTTTTATTAGAATTCAAACCATGCAACATGGGACAACTAGACCACCCCATATTTCATTAGCATTTAGAGGTGATCATATGCATCCTCCAACATCTAATAGGAATTGTTGATAAAGTAATAATTAAAATTTCAATACAATAAATAAATGCCTATAAATGTAATTAATTTCAATGGAAAATGAAATATTTTTTTAACTATAAAACTCCACCAACTCAAATTTCCATTTATTTCTAAAATATAAACCTACACACTATATTATGTAATAAATAAATTTAAAAAATATTGACACTTATAATACGCCTGCCCCTAAAAAACTCTAAATATAATCTATAATTTATTAAAAATAAAAAGACGTGGAAAATAAATTGTTTATTTGTGGGACAACTAAACTCTAAATAAAATCCATAATTTATTAAAAAAATAAAAGACAGAGAAAAAATTGCTTAGTTGTGGAAACTAGTTTTTAAAAAAAATTAAAATATAGGTCATGCTATAAAAATTATGGTTTTTGCACTAGTATTTTAGTTCTATATGGGAACACTTAGAATCCACTCCATTTGGGGAATCAAGGAGAAAGATAATCACAATACAAAATATCTTTGAATAAAAGAGAATTCAATTTACTAAACAAGTATTTTATTTTCATTGACATGAATTTTAGACACTAATATATGATATTTGAATTTAGATATGACAAAGCTCCACAATTGTGTCAATGTTTTTGGTATTAATTCTTTGTCCCATAACAATTATGTTTCAAATATAATTTAAAAAAAACTACATTCAATGTGAACAATGCATTTGATATTTGAATTTGTTACATACCTTAGGTAGTATAGGATTAAAAATAACAATTTTTTTTGGGTAATGTTATAGGTATTTATATTTATAATCATTATATGTTTAGTGTTATGATTAATAATTTTATGGGGAACTATTATGCTTTGTATTTTGGTCCTTGGTTTGATATTCATGATATTGTAAGATTTTTTTTAGGGAAATACCAAGTGATGTGCTTATATATATTGAGTAGGGGAAATAAAAAATTGATAAATATATTATTATATTACAAAATAAATAAGTTAATATAATAATAAATGAAGTTATTTTGGTAAATATTTTTTATAATGTTTTCTCAAGTGTAATGTTATTTACTTGTAATATTTTTTTGTTTAATTTATATTTTTCAATTTCAATATAACTATTTTGTTAATATTGATTATATTTTTATCTTCTTTCTAGAGACTTAATATTTATTCTCTATCAAAAACATATTTTATAGTTTTTCTAATTAAAAAGTTAGTGTTTTATTTACCCATGAAAAAATATTTCATGGGAGTGAGTTGTGTGGGGGAATACTATGTCAAGGATAATGATGGGAAGAATGTGGATAGGAATTAAAAAATTAAATGATATAAATTATGAGTTGTAGAATCTCAATATGGAAGATATTCCTATAGATAAAGATCATTAGGTTATTTTGTTAGGTGTGAAACTAATAGGTATGAAGCTTGAATATTTGAAAAATGTTGATAAAAAGGTAAAGAATTTATATTTGTTATATTTTATTATTTTCAGTGTGTCAATAGATAGTATTTGGAACGAACTATGGGAAACATTTGGGGATTTGTATTATACAAAGTCTAAAGACTATTTCTCTAAAATAAGTTGTAATCATTAAGAATGAATGATGGTGACTATGGAGTTAAAAATATAAATGTACTCAATAATATGATAATTTTACTTTATGTTTAAATTAAAATGGATGAAAGATAAAAGTGTATTAATTTGTGTTTTCCTTTCCTGTATTCATGTAATAAATTAATTATAACAATAACTACTACCACATTGACATTAAAAATTAAGGACATAATAAGATAAATATTATCATTTCATATGAGACAACAATCTAATGATGATTATAAAAAATAATATGCCTTTATTGAGAGTGTTCTTACACTAGAGATAAATAAGTATAGGTTTAGATAGCCAAATTATGGATGTAAATCTAAGACTACTAAAAACATTTAAGAGAAAATTTTATAACTATGGTAAAACATGACATTTCTAAGAAGACAAAAAATTAAATTTGTTATGAAGGGAATGGCATATGATGATTCCTTCTTTGTATAAATAAACAACCACAATGAATACTCGGGGGATTTATTCTTTGAAACATCAATTTGTATGGATTCCTTAATATATGGTTGATAGACTCGAGTTTCTTTTTCCATATGACTCTCCATAGGGTGGGGATTTTTGAATATGAAAATATAAATGGAGGTGAGTATTTCCTAGAGAAAACCCTACCTAAAAGATTTTTGGTTTAGGGAGAACTAATATTATGCTAAAATATTGAAGGGTTAAAACCCTCACCAATATTATTAAATTTTGATTTTAGATAGAAATCTAATTTCTATAAGAAAGATAAAATATGTGGATGTATAGGTGATATTTAACAAGGAAAGTTTCAATACAGTTTGTGGATCCATGACATTGCAAAGAGGTGTCCACACTAGAAATATTTTCAAGATTGAGGCAAACATTATCGGTGATGGGTGTAATAGATCAATTTTTCCTCAGGATATAAATGAACTAGATCAAAATATTATGCTACTTGAAGTAAATATGATTCTCTAACATCAAAGGATGTATCATATTTGAGACCGAGGAATTATAGAGCTAAAAATTGAAGGTTTGGTTGAAGGAATTTTTTATTATCCATTATATTTTGATTTGTGTTGACATTATGTATATGGGAATAAAAAAAAATTATAGTTTCCCAATATTGTTAATTAATAAAATTATATTTTGCATCATGTGTGTGTGTGTGTGTGTGTGTTAATGTGTGTGACATATCTTGGAAATTAATTATATTATGTGTCTTTCATAGATGACTACCTGATAATAAATGGGTTTAAAATACTAATCATAAATTTAATGTTTTCAATAAGTTCAAGAAGTAAAAACTATATTGAAAATATGATTAAGGTCTTTAGATGTGATAATGGTGGATAATATAAATCCAATGCTTTTGAGCAGTTTGATAATAATTTTAGAATCGAAATAAAAAAATAAAACATACATATACACTATAGCTAAATGGAGTTTTAGTTAGGTTAAATAATAATCTTATGGATGAAGTGAGAAATATGTTTTGTTGGAAGTTTATGAAGGAATGTTTTAGAAAAATAAGTTACAACTGCATGTTATCTAATCAATATATCACCCACATCATATATAGTTTTTAAAACTCTATAGGATGCATGGATTTGTTACAAAAATACCTCTCACAAACATCTTTTTTTTTATTTGTGATGATTATGTGTATATTTCAAAATAAAAAATGATTAATCTCGATAGTAAATCAAAAAAATGGATATCTATTAAATATAACAATGGTGTAAAATGGTATAAGGTATACAGACTACTCCTTAAAGATCATCACATTTTTCACCTTCCAAGAATCATCTCACCTAACATCTTGCCATACCACTATCCCCATATACAAAATATTGAGATTGACTTGTTAATACCATAACTCCTCAAGTCTGGAATTATTCACCATAGAACTAGCCCCAACTCATCCCTAGTGCTTCTTGTACATAAAAAGCACGGGTCTTGGCACCTATGCATTGAATTTCATGCCCTTAACCACCTCAATATCAAAGTTAAATTCCCAATTTTGATCATCGATGATCTTCTTGATGAGCTCCATGGTATAAAAAATTCTCCAAATTAGATCTTCATTTAGGGTATAATCAGATCCATGTGTATGCTAATGACATTCTAAATATGGCCTTCCACACTCATGATGGTCACTATGAATTCTTGGTTATGCCATTTGGACTTAAAAATTCCCCTTTAATATTTTAGGCACTAATGAATAAGATATTTTAACCTTTCCTCTCTCAAATTGCTTTGGTTTTATTTAATGATATTTTGATCTATGATTACAGATGATCCAAGCATCTACAACATATTAATAGGGAATTTTAACTTTTAGAAGATAATCAATTATGTGCCAAATAGTCCAAGTGTTCCTTTGGTCAAGAGGAAGTTAAATATCTAGGACACATTGTTTCAACTGATGGGGTCCACATGGATCCAAAAACAATAGTGCCATGCAGCATTGGCCTTGGCCAACAACCCTCAATAGACTTCATGGATTCTTAAGCCTTACAAAATACTACCACAAGTTCATCAAGGATGATGAAAATATTACGTCTACCTTGACTTCCTTATTGAAAAAGGATGTATTCACATGGGATGCAACAACTGACCAAGCATTCATGGCACTCAAATAGGCTATGTAGCACAACAACTTTGGCTATTCTATTCTTCACCAAAAGTTTTGCCATTGAAAATGATGCCTACCTAGGTGTTTTTATTCTCTATGAGGCTTTTCTCATTAATTTCACTAGCAAAGTCATTTCTAGATAAAATTTGGATTTATCTACATATGAAAAGGAAATGATGTCAATTTTACATGTTATACAAAAATGGTGTCCATACTTACTTGGAAATCATTTTTCTTCAAAACTAATCACCAGAGTTTGAAATATTTCTTGGAACAATGGGACTCACCACTGTCACAACAAAAAATGGTCAACAAAGTCATGGGCTATGATTATGAGATCACTTACAAGAAGGGTAAAGACAATGTCATGGTGAATGCTCTTTCACGCACATTCAAGGATGAGACTTACCTTTCTACCATCTTCATGTCCATTTTGAACTAGTTGGAATCTATATGCCAAGGGTATGTAAATGATCCCTCCTTAAACCACCTCATTTAATAATTGGCCACTAACCCCTCTATAGTACCACATTATTCATGAGATGGTTCTTTTATATAATATAAGGGTCATTTGGTGGTTCTATATAGCACAAACCTTCATTAGGCCATATTTTATGAAATACATGTTTCTCCATCAATAGGGCACTCAAGATTTCTAAAAATAAGAGTGGGCACAACAAAACTTATTTTGGAAGGGGATGAAAGGAGAAATTAAATAGATGGTGGCCAAATGTGATACTTATCAATGCAACAAAGGTAAAACAATAGTGATGCCTAGTTTTCTCAAGCCCTTACCCATTCTTATTAGGATCTAGATAGATATTTCTATGGATTTCATCTAGGTGTTCCATAAATTTGGAGGTAAAATATTGTCCTGGTTGTGGTATACCATTTCTCCAAATATAGTCATTTTTGTCCCCTCACCCATCCTTATACAATCTCTATGGTTGTACAAGTTTTCTTGGATTAGATCTTCCATCTTTATGGCATCCCTTCTTTAATCATCTATGATCATGATGCAACTTTCACCATCCATTTTTGGATGGAGTTATTTTAATGCATAGGCACACAATAGAATATGAGTTCCAGATATCAACCCCAAATAGATGGAGAGGCATAAATTATCAACAAATGCCTGGAAGCATTCATTCATTACTTTTCTTTGGAACAAGAACAATAGAGGGAAATGTGGATTCCCCTTGCATAATGTTAGTGTAATACCTCCTACCACACTTCTATTAAAATGTCTCCATATGAAGCAGTCTATGGTCAAGCACCCCAATACTTCTCTCATATGTCCTTGACAGTTCAAAAGTTTAGAAGGTCAACAATACTCTCTAACATCAAGATCAAATTTTTATTAACCTATGGGGTAACCTACATCTAACATAGAATTTAATGAAGCATCATGCTAATTAGTATTGTACCTAATGCACCCTTCAACCTAGAAATTTGGTTTTAATTTATCTATAACCATACAAACAATCATCCCTAAAACTAAAAGGGTGTCATAAGCTTTCTCTAAAGTTTTATGGGCCATATAAGGTTCTTTGATAGATTAGGTATATTACATACAAGTTGGATCTTCCACATTCCTCCTGAGTTCACCTAGTCCTTCATGTATCCTACTTGAATAAAGTTCTTAGAACCACCATCAGAGTGAAAACATGATAATGAAGGCTCTATCCTTCTTGAACTAGAAGAAGGCTTAGATAGGGACACCTACCAACTTCTCTCCCACTCAATCACATAAGTACTAAAGTGGAATGACATATAACCAGAAGATTCAACATGTGAACCAATATTCGATATTCAACAATGATTATCACATCTAAAGCTTTGAGAACAAAAAAATTTCTAAGGGGGAGGGGATATAAGGAACCCATGTCCCAGATTTCTCTTTGCATTATTAGTGTTTTATTTTCTATGGACACATATTCTTTGTAAGTCATCCTTTGAGCATATTTGAATTATCCCACATACATGGGAAGTAGTATTTGTTAGAATAGCTTTAGTATTCAAGTAAGTGTTGAGGCCTAATGAAATGCATTGATAAATATTATTGTAAAAGGTTGCTCAAAGAAGGTTTCCCCCTTGAAGTGGCTTGAGATCTAAAGGTTATTTTGGATTGTTTTTCAAATTTCATTTCATTGGTTATTTTATAGCTTTTTTAAAGTAATTTATATAAAGAAAACATAAAAATTATAGTACCTAATAAGTGATTTAAATGCAATGTACATCCAAAAAAATTGTTACTCATTCAATCATCATTAGGGAAATGTAAATACATAGTAAATTAGTCATTCAAGGAACAATATTATGACCTAAATAATTTATACATCATAAATAAAACCTAATATTTGATCATAGCTTTTAATTATATATAAATCTATTCATAGTATGAAATCATAATTAATTCTAAAAGTTAGACAAGAACACTTTTTTGGATATCTTCTAACAAATGTAATTGCAATCAATGTAATTACAATAGTAATCTTATTTTCATGAATACCAAAATACTAAAAAGAGTGAAGATAGTGTGTGAGAATGGAATTTATATGAACTATCACATAGAAATGCAAAAAGTGAGATGGAACATATTGTAAGAGACATACATTTCCATTAAACAATAATTATTTGTTAGAAATATTTTATTATTATTGAACACATGATTTATGGGTGAAACTATGTGCATATTTTAATTATTATGGTTTTTTTAGGATGAATCATAGATGGTGATTCAAAATGCATCGATAAAAAATATGCACATATTTCACCAAGAAATCTGTTAATAATATGGACTGTGAAAACATCATATCTCTTTTTTATTTTATTTTTAAATATATTTTATACATTATATAAACCATCTACATATATGCATTTCAAACTATCATTACACGTTGATTTTCCCTATAATTTATAAATTCCCTTAAAATGATGATTTCAAGTTATTCAAAGAAATGTCACACAAAGATGTAAATATATTTTTTTGGTTATCTTTTTGGACAAATATAATTTCAAAAATAGATTTTGGTGCCCAATATAGGATGTGATTTTGTGCTTTTTGTTCAACCCACACAATAGTTTGTATTTTTCCCACATGGCCATCATTGGATTTAAATCTCCCATTTTTCAATTGAGTCTTTATTGGATATAAGAAACACAACAATATATTTATTTTTATCTTTGATATTTTTTTTGGGATAAAAAACCAACCTTCCTTATTTTTAGAGAACTATGGTTGCATTCATAGAAGAATACCTTGTCAACATTACCCATAGAGCTACAATGTTTTCCCCTAAGATAAAAACCAAGACAAATTGGTAGAATAAGTATTTAGTTTCCTCAATTGCAATGAATTCCTTCCACACTATTATAGATAGAAAACCATTTAGATGATTTGAATGAGACCAACATTTATGCATAGCCTCATAAAGAATCTTTGGTTGTAGAGGATTCAAATGAGGATTTGGAGCAAACCTAGAAAAAATCTAGGATGCATTCATAATTTATGTCTACCCTAAGGAAGATTCGCTAAGGTTGGTATGCTAAATGAGAAGAATTTTAATGTGGTCCCTAGAAAAGGGGAGCATGACATATATTCTTTGTTGATATAGAAGATCATGATATCTTAGAAATGTTGATCTCCATATTGCAAGATGATGAAAAAGGGGAGGATTAGAATATTGTGAGGAGAAATAAAGAAAAAGGAAAAATAGAGATCAGATCCATTTAATATGTCCCTTAGATCTTAAAAATAAAATAGAATGACACCAACTTAATCGTAACAGTGTTGATTTGGATTGTAGCTTGTTCTTCAGGGCAATTATCCTTATTATTGATACTTTTTGGTTATTTTATGACTTGGTTTGTTTTTGGATACCATACTCTTTTGTTTTATCTAGGTTTTGAGAGCATACTACATATTTATTTTTAAGGGTAAGGTCCTTGATTCAAAAAACCTTTATTTACCCTTGATAAAATATTTACTAGGTATGGTAATAAATAAGGAAATAATAAATCAAAAGAGTTTGTCAAAACGTAAATCAATAAGGAAAAAATATTCAATTCTCTCCTCAACTCCTAAGAATAAACTATAAGAAGGTGTTACTATAACAAGTCAAACTCTTGTTCTTTATAGAAGAATTTTTCCTTCGAGTATAAAATTAAAAAACCATGGTCATGTTACCTTGAGGTGCTGTTATAGGTCCACTTTTTCTCAGTATAAAACTTCATGATTTACCCAAAAGATTAAGGAATAACTTTCCTAAGTTTACTAGTGATGGTAAACAACACCTAGATGAACACATGTATGATTTTATTGTTTCATGTAATATTCTAGGTGTCCAATATGAATATGTGGCACTTATATTGTTCATTGAGACATTACAAGGAGAAGCATCAGAATCAATTTATCACCTCACACTTTGTTCCAGTGATAGCTAGAATGTAATGAAAAATAAATTTAGAAACTATTTGTAACTAATAAAAGATACACAGATGCTTCTCACTCAATTAACACAAACGTAACAATAAGTCCAAGAACCAATGAGAGAATTTTTTTAAAATTATTTAAATTATTAAAAAAGATTCATTTTGTAGTTAAGCCCATAATAGATAATAAAAATGTTTTTTTATAAAACCAAAGTTTCTTGAAGTGGATTTTTAGTTAAAAAGAAATAGGTTACTAATTTGGAAGAATCCCAAATACTAGCCATAGAGGTAAATGGTGCTTTGATTATGGCTGGTAAATTGAATAAGTATTCCATAAATACAAAACTAAAAATGTCAAATCAGATCTTGATGAATAAATTACTCCTAAAAATTGAAAAAAAAAAATCTTTTTATTAAATTAACTTCAATTTTAAATACACCTGTAAATGTGGTATTGGAAATATAATAGGTATATGAGTATGAAGAAGAAAAAAATGAAGCATTAAAATTGGTATTTCAAACATTTGAAATAGAAGAACTCAATAGAGACTTCAATAATTTGTACATGGAATATGAATATTAGGAAGATCATTATGATGATATAATTTTATTGTGAATGGTTGATCTTTTTCCATTTTTACCAGATCATAAAACTAGAAGGAAAAAGATAATATTAAATAATAAGCTTAAAAGATAATAGAGAAGGAGAAATTTAATGTCATAGAAAATCCAAAAACACTCATAATATTTATACTTCTTGAAGAGTTTGAATTCCCTAATCACACAAAATACAACAAAATTGAAACAAAGGTAAGTAAATCACCTCAAAGCATTATTGTTATTACCTCAAACACCAGATTTCATTCAAAAAATAATTACAAACATATGCAACAACATTTATCTGGCTACAAATACTCGATCATGTTAGTTTTGGTTTTTTGTTACTATAATTAATTTGTACAATCAATCAATACTTATTTTTCCACCTCACCCTATCCCAGACATTAATGACAATGTATTTATATTTAAAACTATTATCTCACACCTAGAAAAATGTTTTAAATGCTAAAATTTCTCTTAATCATATTTAGTAATAAACCCAAATCTAAAACCCATGATGTTCCCTAATGGACAATAACGTCCAATTGAGACAATAGTGGGACGCATTTTTATTCCTATAGGGTGTTCATGTATTTTACCCTCCAAAAATAACTTTTTGATGTTAAACCTTAAATTAATTTGTATTATTTATTTTAGGATTCCTAACATGTTTCCCCTTTTTTATTTCTATAAAGGCACACTTAACTCACATATTAGTCTACTTAACAATTTCAATATAGAGGCATATTTACACTACTACACACTGAGCAAAAGTTACTTCTTTTTCTCAATTCTAATTTTGATCACTATAAGCATATTAAGCCAAGTCAAAATCCTATTTTATCCAACCCTAATCAAATCATGATCAAGTATTCAATCTAGTTCTAGATGCCTTCATACAGTCAAAGGACCACAATTGCATAAAATAATAGAAGTGGGAGAAATACATGGAATTGATTTCCTCCCTTAGAGTATAAGATATGTAAGTAGAATTCAACCATCATGGGGATGATTTTGGTCATCTCAATCTAAATATACTGCACTTCTTTATATTTTTAGCCTTTAAATCATTTGTATCGCTATTAGGGTTTCAACACTGTATAATTTATTTGCAAGTATTTTGCATACTTCCAAAGGTCAAATCTATCCATTAAAACATAACTCAAATTATCACACATGACCATGACCTAACTTTCCATTTTTTTAATAAAATCTAGGATCAAATAACTAGGACAATACCTGGATTAGATTATATCCTCTTATAGCCAATTCTATCCCTCTTCAATTTAAGTGTTGCTTCTATGGACTTGCACAATTTGTTAATGTTTACCTTTTTTACCTTTTGTTAGTTTAGACATTCATATCTAATCAAAAAATAACTAGTTGTGTCTTGTCAAATCATATTTATCTTTCTTTAAATCATCTATACCTTGTCAAATTCAATGATTTACTTTCATTACAATGATTAATTTATTTTAATTAGGGTTAATTAACTTTTTATTCCAAATTTATGATTAAAAAAAATATAGGATACATCATTTATTTTTTGAAAATTTTTAAATCCCAAGTTTCCTTAGGATTCCAACCTTTTAGCATTTCAAAAACAAATTCCTATGATTAGATAATTTCTTGAATATTTAGCACTAAAAGAATTCTATTTCACCCTTGGATCTAAATATGAAATTAAAAGAACTTATTTTTGACCTCTGATATAATATCAAACATTGAAAGCATGGTATTCTAATCTCAGATCTGATATCTAACACTAAAAGCATTTTATTTTAACCTTGGATTTCATAATAATTTACTAATCTGTATACATGATATTTTTTCTTTTCTCTGGCATTAGATGTCTTGTTTACATTATCTTTTCAATGTTATTTCTTATAGTTTCCTTATTTTTAAGATCTAAGATTTCATTTTTTATATTTTTATATTTTCAAATAATATACAAATATATTGGATGAAAATTCCTTAAAGATTCTAAGAAAATGCTAAATTACATGCTAAGATGCATGTAACATTAATACAAATTCTTTTCAAGACAAGTATGATATCAGAACAAGAGCAATAATATATTCAATATTTCATAAATTTTACTCAATGATAAATAAACTCGATTATTATAATTTAAATAATCAATCAATGCCTTTACAAGTTATTACTAGATGGCAAAAGTTATGTATGGCTACTTTTATTGCTTATACTATTTCTTCTCATGATAGTGATAGCTACTTTCCATATAAGAAGTTCAATTCTATCACTATACCAAGAGATGATTTGAGAAACCATATAGTACTTAATTAAGGCAATCAACATGTCCTTCCTTAAATTCATCCTCCTCCCACACATCTTATTCTTTGTGTTTGCATATATGTTTAATCATAAGTAACTAGGGTTTTTCCTTGTGAATCCCTTAAATATCAAATCATCACTATGATAAAGTCAAAACAAAATATCCAAATAAAAGTCATTTTTTTAGTTCAAAGATCACATCATGTGAAAAAAATAGCACATATACAGTTAATTAAAAGCATGGTAGTTTTAATCATGTATATACATTATTCATCCATCCATATTAAGCCTCAAACATAGCATACATATATAATTATTGATTCATAAAGTTTACAAAAGGATAATAAGAGTTGAAGTGAGTTTTTAGGAGAAATTCTTAGAAATACATTTATTACATTATCATCCATGCATCCTCTAATAAGCTAACAATACTATTTTTAATATCATAGAATGCACAAGCATCATCCATGTATTTTTTTGGATTTGAAATAAAAAATACAAAAGATAAATAATAGTGATAATCCTATAAATGATAAATAAATCAAGAAACCCACTCATATTGTGATTTTAAATCCTACAAAACAAATGAAAAAGAAAAAAATGAAAGTATGGATACAAAAAGAAAATTCAGGATCAAAGAAAGATTTACAAGGGAAAATTAGAACAATAATAGTTAAAAAATGAGTGCACTGACAAAAAATATATATAACATGAATGTATCCAAAACACAAAATTACTAAAAGAGAATTTAGACAATGTGAAGAAATAAATTCAAGACAAAGAAAATATGGTCAAAAAATAATTTCTCATAAAGCAAGGTAAAAAAAAGTTACATACAATGTCTAAACACACAACTTATGTTATTATTAAAGATTAAAACATAAAATAACATGATGAAAAAGCAACATAAAAAAGGAACAATCCCAAAGGCAAAATTTACAAAGGAAGTAATTAAAAAGAGATAAGTTATTAAAAGAACAAACTGAGAAGGAAAGATTGAAAAAATAAAAATTAGAACAAGATGTGTTAGAAAGGTTACAACAAGAAGGTACTAAAAGATAAATTATTCAAAGAGAAGTTTCCAAAACAATTTCAAGTCAAGAAATTAATCATAAGTAAGAAAGGGTTCTTAGTAAAATAGTTTCAAAAATAAGATAAATCTATAAAAGCTAATGTTACAAATGTAGTTCCAAAGGAGATAATTAAAATCCCTTCTTCATATCAAGAACCTTTCACTATCAATACTCACATGGATGGAAATAAATTTATTGATGTCAAGGTTATGGACTAATAATATTTTTTTTTCTCTACATCATATATTGTATCTCTTGGATATAGGCTTCAACACATAGAGAAAACTACTGCATCTATAACAGGGGTGGGATCAATTGATTTAGTAGTACCATTTTATTCAAGTGAGTGTTCCCTTACATCAAAAATTATTTCTCATACAAGTGAATGAATTATTCTTCTTGGAGGATAATTTTTAAAAACAATAGTGATAATTATCAATAAAAAAGATTACTTTACATTTGATTTTGAAGGCAGTCTTTTCCATTTCAAAAAAGGGAACATATTTAGAGAAAGAGAATAAAATGAAAAACATTTATCCAACTAATATTAAAGTAATGATAGTTAGTATCATCACAACAAAGGTAGATAATATTTAACATATGGAAAATTAAAACAAATTATAAATTTGAGTACCACAATATGGGGATTGGATTTTACATATATAGATACAAAAAAATAAAAGAGTGAAATACCAAATTATTAGGATCAAGAGGATGATGATGATGATGATGATGATGATGATGATGTAAAATATTATTTAAATAACATGAATATTATGTAGGATGAATAGGAAAATATCAATCATGGTTATAACACATGATATAAGACATACACAGAAGCATTATTAATAAAAATAATATTTTAAAACTTCATCATTTACTGATATTTTCAAATTTTTAGTAAAATGTCAAGTTTAAACCTCTATGAGTGCATGGATTAAAGGGTGCACCAAGAAAAGGGTGGGCAAACCATTGGTTTTTTAAAATATTTTGGGTTAATTATATCATAACAAACCCACAACAAGTCCCATTGTGATTAATTACACCCATTAAAAATACCACTTATCCAAATCCATAAGAATTATTCTCTCAAATAAAAACTAATAAAAGCCCAATTTTTCCTAAAAGGAAAGCCATGGTTGACCTATTTGTGAAGGTTATGGCACATGTTATAGAACTAGGTTGGCGATAGTCAACCTTATTCAAGGCATAATGGTAGTTTTCCTTGAAATTGGGTTGTGTTGGTTGAACTTGTTAGATATATTTATGGAAGTATTAGGAAATTTTTTTATTTATGTATAAATATCACTTTTATTTCAATCCAATAAAGATGATCATTCATTTCCACATTATAACAATTCATATTTCTTCTCCATTTACATTTGAAAGAGCCAATGATTAAGATTTGCCTTGGAAGGAAGATAGATTATGTTTTAAGATTTCTTGGATGTGTGTAGGTGTATTTTATCCTTTATAATCTTTTAATAGTTTGATCTTTACAAATCTATAACAACCTATTGTAAAACACTATTGACCAAGGGAGAGATTGAGGATCGATAGGATCGTCAAAAGGTAAGTGTCTATAACTTTTATTGTTTAATTTGAAAGATATATATTGCACAAAGTAATAGGGTTGAATGTATATATCCTTGATTATATTACCTATAATTTTAAACTTATTATGATTAATTTTTTTCTAAAATTTCCATCTTCCACCTTAGGTGATCTAGGGCCCCATTTGTCTACTATGATATACTGATAGTTTTCTTTTGTTTAAACCATCCCCCTCTCTATTATGAGATTTGATAACACTAGATTAAATTTAATTTTATGTATTATAATACATATCTAGGGTTATTCCATGTTATTATTTGACTGGAGGACTTAGAACCCTTCTTTATTGTTGTGTGATAAGTGCTTTCTTAGTCAGGTTTAACAGATCTAATTAGGTCATGCTCTTGATATTCCAAGTATCAAAATAGATGTTAGTTCATTACTTTATCTGAGTTTGGATTTAATAAGTAAGATAAATCTTATATCTATCTTAATTTGTTACATACATTTTGGTGAGCCCAACATGAATTTTACCATTATGTTTTAATTTTTTTATTTACATTCAACTAGGTTGTGATGGTTTACCCGCTTAATTTCCATGCTTGTATATTTTGGATCTATAGTTAACTAGGTCACACTCGTTGACCCATTTTTATCCTTTGTTTGAAGGTTTTCATCCATAATCAACTAGGTCACATTAGTTGACCTAGTTATTTTCTATCATTTTAGATTTTGGATCTATAGTCAAATAGGTTGCACTAGATGAACTAGTTTTTTCCTCAATTTGAATTTTTTCATCCACAATCAAGTAGGTCACACAAGTTAATCCAATGTTTACCTCTATACAAATAAAAAAGGATAGGATGACATAATTTCAACACTCATACATTAAACACTCTTAGTCAATCAAATATGCTTACTTAGATGACCTTCTTATATTATTTAGGATTATTTCAACCAACTTAATACTTCAATTTCATCAATTATCTTATTTTCCTATTTATATTTTTCAAAAAAAATTACTTGGTACTTAGATTTCCATTCTATTTTTGCCAATTTTTCATTTACATTAAAATTGTATCACAAAATCAACTATATCGACTAGTTGAATTAGTTCTGTCTACTTATTTTTCCAAAAAAGGAAGTTGACCTAGCTATATTAGTTTGTTTTATCCCCTATTTTTTCAATGGATTATGTGGACTAGTGTCGATCTTGTTATTTTTGTTTGCTTAACTAGATAGGCCCTAGCTATCTTTTTTATATCTATTCCATTTTAAACTTAATAAAGGCAATTCACTTTATTATCTTCATAATTAAACGATCTAAAAATAAAGTTGGTTTCTTGTTTATTTATTTTCAAAAATTGTAAGTTGATTTTTACCACTTGATTTTCATCATTATTTTAACTTTGTCTTGGTTTCCCTATAGATTATATACTTACAATTTTGAAACTACTTGATTACTATAATGAATGGCTATCCGATACTCTATTTATAGTCAATTGTTTATCATTTATTGATATTATGACATGATGAGCCTTTTCTAATACCCATAGCCATAGTAATAGATAAACATGGTCTTTTTTTTCCAATTACCTAATGGTATTTTACAAACACCTAGGATTTCCCTTATATTGAACCTTATGAATCCAATTATCTATTGGATTTTTTGGTGCATTACTTAGTCGTTAGCACCAATAATCTACTCTTAACATACCCTTCAAACTAGTTTTAGTGGGATATGGGAATGATACTTTCTTAATATTCAGTAGTATGAAACAATGGCCCATCACTATATAATGGATAAACAAGTATCTTTTGGATCCTATGTTATCAAATAAAACCTTTTAGTACACATTTCTAATCCTATTTTCATATAGTTAATTACAAATAATATTTACAATATTACATTTTATACTTTATTTTTGTTATTCTCTTTTGTATTGAAGAATGTATCGACCAATGTTGATACAATTTTGTGTGGCATGATTCAACTAGATCGACCAACATCATCCAAGTTTATCATGTCTAAATAGACTAAGTTGATGAGGATCAACTTAGTCTTATGAATTATTTATTTTTTAAATTTATTTATAGACTAAATTATACACTTTACCATCAAAATTTTGCAACATTAAACTAATTCCATAAGCTTGACCTTGTATTACTTGTCTCTTCCTGTCTATATAGCTAAATCAAATAGATCAACCTAGTGGACTATCAGATTATTAACTTTCCATTTTATAATTCAACTTTATTAACTCTATAAATCTTTTAGGTCATGGCTAACTAAGTATAATTTTGGACTACAATTATTACTTATCATAATTTGAATTATATATACATGTTTGACTCTGCAGGGCTTAGCTGACCTACTATAATTTTAGACTATTCTTCTTACTTCCCAAAATTTTAGATAGATTATACTAGCTAACATAGTATAATTTTAGACAAATGTTCTTACTTCCTAGAATTCAATTAGATTGACTTGGATATGCTTATATGTCTTTTGATATCTAGTATAATTTTAGATTATTGTTCTTACTTCCCATAATTCAAATATATTGGCCTTATCGACCCTATAGGTCCTAGCTGATAATATTATTTAAGATCACTTTCTTTACATTTAAGAATTTAACTATATCGACATGGTCTAACCATAAGGTCCTGAAAAACTTAGTATAATTTAATCTTTTTATTTCTCCCTTCTTATATATCTAAGTTGACCCTAGTTGACCTAGTGCATTTCTAGTTTTCTTATATTATGTATTACATTGACCTTGGTTGACCTAATTTATAGATGAATGACATAATTTTATTAGTCTTTCTTTCTCTTAGGTTGATTATCCTAGTTTATCCTTTTCCTTTCATCATGAAATAAATTTTTATTGAATCCTAGCAGCAAAATCATAGTGACATAATGAGTTAAACTAACCCTCATAAAATCTTCTAATCTCATCTACCCTATACTATGGTAAATAATAATAATATTTGTATTATACATGTCATTAGTAGGACCAAAAACTAATGGAATTTTCCATCTTATACATTTAATGCTCTTAATTACTCTCTAATAATGCCTATGGTAGAAGATGGGAATGATATTGATTATACTACTAAAATGATCATTTTATCAATGAAAACCCTCAACATCAGGGTAAGGATATACAATAATCTATATCTCATAATGTAAACTCACATTAGATGTCCCACTTCACCTACACATAACATTTCTACAGATTTGAGCAAGTCACCTTGTGCCTTGCCTTCTTCCATGCCTTCTTATTTTATCATGTATTCTTATTCCATGATTTATTCATATACCATGACTTCCCTCACCAAAAATATGGCTGGCATTTAATTTTATGGGCCCACCAAAAATGACTACATTAATACCCAAGTAACTGGTGCATGTAGTGCATCTCAAACTACTAGTACATCTCAAACTGATAATGCCTCTCATACCACTAGTGCATCACATGTTGTTTCCATTATTCAATCCATTACTATTAATAATAAAATTTTATTATAATCAATTAAACAAATGGTTGATTTTAAAACTAATATTTCAAATCATTTAATGGAAATGAAAAACTAGCTTATCTAATTATAAAATCATCCTCAACCTACTTAGTGGGGAGTGAAAAATCCTAAGTCCTCAACCACCCACATAAAATTATGAGCACAAGGTGAACTTATACCTCAACTACCACTTTTTAACAAGACTATAAAACACTTAAAAAATGGGCCCTGAGTTCCTAAAATTGAAAATATTGACATAGGTGGTATTGCTCATACTATCACTTATAATGGATCTACTAATCCTACATTGAATTTAAAATCTTTTAAAAACCTATTGAAAGATTAGAATAATCTCAAATACCTTTGTCACTACCAAGATATTAGCTAACAAAAATTCAAGTGATGATTTTAACTTGTATAATCAATTCAAGTCTCACACTATATCTAGTTTATAATATTTAGTTAATGAGTTGGTATAGGAATTCCAAATTAATGATCTTCATAAAAATAATAGATCTCACTTTATCAATTGTAAGAAAATAGAATCTGAATCAGCCTAATTGTTCATTAAAAGATGGAAATATGTATCTGACAATGTTGAACATAACATGTTAGAGGTTACTATTTTCCACTTATTCACTAATTCTATTCAACTTAAATTGTAATATTATGTTCGGACTCTCTCTCCAAAATATTTTGGATAAGCCATTGACCAAGACAAATATCAATATTTTCTCATAAGACAATTTGTGCCTTCCCACCCTTCAAATAAAACTTGAATTATTTTCAAATCTAAGAAGAAAAATGATACAAACAATGGTGTTACAGATACATATGATTCCATACACACTATCCATGTTATTACCCCTAGTGGCTCCAATGATTCTACTCTTTCACAAAAAAATTTAATCAATCCTTTATAACAACCTAGTTTTACATTTTCCCAAGCCAACAATGTAGATTATCACAAAGTTTTCTCCATAGCATAAATTTGAAATCATATTCCTAGGCCTTCACCACAAGATCATATCCCTGACCACCTTAATGAACATTGGAATGATCAATAAGTTTTGTTGGTATTATGAAAGTTGGCATCATTGTCATGAGACTTGTCTCCAAATTTGAAATTTTTCTCTTGAATATATCTTTAATATTAATATTGAATACAAAACCTTAATTCATGAGGATCAACAAGCTTAAAAACTTTTAGATAAGGTTCATAAAACCAAAACCAAACATGATGCCCTTAATCAAGCTAATGCTCATCTAACTCTTTACATGGATCCTCTTCCTAATCATCAATCAAGTACTAATAAAACTCCTACTATTAAAATTATTTAATCTTCTATTGATTCCAATATCTCACCAATTAAGAGACTATTGTCAATATAAAAATATGAGGAGATTAGTATCTTACAGCAATCCTTATACACATCCTAGCTATAATAATTTCCCAACCTACCATACTTTCTAATACTCTCTTCCATGTAATTTTAAATAACTTGAACATATAATAATGATTACAATAAATCTAAAAACATGACTTACTCTTTCATCCACTATCCCACATGTTTCCAATCAAATGAAACATTTAGATAGTCATTATATTTTTATTAACATAATCTCTATTCGTAGGTTACCATTAAATTCTCTTAACTCTAATTTACCCACTTTAAAAAGCACAACTCAATCTACTACTATACTCTTTTCACCACCTACAACATCCAAACATTCAAAAAAAATAATCATTGACTCAATTACATCACCATGACATTACCGAATTCATGTCAATATGCCACACTTTTACAAACCACATGGTCTAAATCCCAATCAACTATTCCCTTTAGTGATCAATTTAAATGGGCATTTATTCTCAAATCAATCGATTTTCTTCAACATGACACATACATATATGATTAAATTATAAATGGATATGTTGAATGGGATCTTATTATATAAATTTGATGTCTTCCATTTCAAATTAATTTAATATAATTTTTGAGGACTTCCCATCATCATCGTAATCATTTAATTAAACTCTTATTCAAGATGAACATCCCTTGACCCCCACCTATAGTGAAAGAAACCACTTTATCTATTTCTAAATATATTATTATTCAACAATGTGAATAAATGTCTATACACATTAACGAACCTGTAGATAAATATCTCTCATTGAAATTTCATATCAATTCAATGATTCGTTATGAAATATTACTTCATGAAGATGATCCTCCATTATTCATTAGTGGCCAAATTGGTGATATATATGTCAATCATGTGTTGATATATGAAGGATTTATCAATTGTGTTGATTACACTTAAATCTACTAAAAGTACATGTCAAAGATATGGTAGAATAAAATGCATGCTTTACGTTGTGTTTGGATTCTGATAACAATTCTTCCTATCATACTAAATATCAAAGTCATGATATTCAATTTCCCACTCTTAAATAACATTTTAGTTGGTCAAATTTAGACACATCTCATTAGTTCTATAGCCTCATCAACATGCTAATGCATAAAATTTTGAACAATTCTAGGAATGTTGTGTTTTTAAATTACCCTCCCTTGTCTACCTAACATTAATTTTCATGAATATGAATGATTTATCTTTTTTTTCACTCTATTATACGTTAGAATGGTCAATCCAAGCTTGTGGAAAATATACCACTTATTCTCTTAGACTATGATGATGATGAAATTGATGATATTAGTCTAAAAATCAAAACTTTGGATCTCCCTACTCACATAATTGCTCAATTACCTCATCATTCACAACCTTGGTATCAAAAGCAAAATTGATGAGGATTTTCGTATGATTAAAAAGACTAAACAATTTATTTCTCACCCTTTTTTGATTGATAAAATCATTGATGATTGCACTATTGATCTTCATACTCCTAACCAAGATGAAGGATTTTTACATTAGATGATCCATTTTTAGTTGGTTTTCTCAAGATGAAAATGCAAAAATATTTAGATATACTTATTTTTTACAATATTGTTTACATTGTATTATTTATGTTGATGTAGTTCCTTCTCCTTTTACTATACCTGACATTATCTCTTCTTCTAGGTATTATATGGGTCATACACACACTAACTCTCACTTAGTCATTTTTTGAGCCTCTTAAGAGTGTGATTATTGATCATGCCATGACAAGACCATATTATTTCATAAACCTCTCTTATCCTTAAAGGATTCTCCCTTTTGAGATGTTAGACACATTATTCTGACCCACATTGATATCTTCCCTCATAGCTAATTAACCTAGCCCTATTACCTCCTTGAGTTATCCTAATGATGGTGATGAAATAATAAATTTTCTTAAGATTGATCCATTGCATACACGATGGGTTGATTATCAATATTAATAATTCCATAATATTTTTTGTCATTGGGCCAATGATTATCATGAACATCAAAGATTCTTAGCATAATAAATAGCTTTAGGTTCCACTCCTACTATAGACAATCAACCTATATATTCAACTACTTGTAGATGTACTTCTTGTTTTCATGGCACAAACACAAATTATGCTACTCATTGATAATAACTTTGATAATACATTAATGTACTTAGTCTAGCAAAGACATCGTCTATTGATAAGAACTTACCTCCACATAAGATACTTTTGGAGTATATCCCTAAACATAAGGATGTTTATTGTATTTAGCATTAGTGTGTTACACATCATATAGATAGGTGAAAAATGTCGTAGTATCATTTTCATGATTTCTATAGCCTATACCATCACCTT